>PITA01002445.1:0-161042 GCA_004023965.1 Spilogale gracilis
GGGTAATCCAGGGAGAGAAACGAGACAACAGAGACTTTGGACACAGAAACAAACTGAGGACTTGGAGGGAGGGGGGTGGGGGGAATGGGAGAGCCTGGTGGTGAGTACTGGGGACACCTAAAGCGTGGAGCACTGGGTGTGGGGAATGGGGAATGAATCTTGGAACACTGGAAAAAAAAATTTAAGTAACAATAAATAAATAAGTAAATAAATAAGTAAATAAATAAAAATTAAAAAAAATAAAAGAAAAGAAAACCATGGAAGCCAAAGTAAATAGCACCTTCTTTTTCATGTGAGTATGATAAAGTGATGTCCATGTCAAATTCAGTAACTGGTGAAATCATTACTCAGAAACGAAGGGAAGGGCAACTTGGGTGACTCAGTTGGTTAAGTGTCTGCCTTTGGTTCAGGTCATGCTCTCAGGGTCCTGAGATAGACCCCCACATCAGACTCCTTGCTCAGTGGGGAGTCTGCTTCTCCCTCTCCCTCTGCCTGCTGCTACCCCTGCTTGTGCTCTCTCTCCATAAAATAAATAAATAAAATCTTAAAAAAAAAGAAATGAGAAGAAAATGAAAATATGAAAATATTCTCCTATATAAGAAAATAATTTGTCACTAGCAGACCTACCTATAGAAACTGGCTAAAGAGAGTTCTTCCAACAGAAAAGAAATAATAAAAGAAGGAATCCTGGAGCATCAAGAAGGGACAAGGAATGACAGAGCAGGAATATGGGTGTTTGTGAGAGAATATGTCCCGTGTGATTTTTATAAATAATATTTGATCGCATAACATGAATTGTAGTCCCATCTGACACTCAAGAAAATCCTTTGCTGGGATTTAGACAAATGAAAAATAAGTTCATGTAAAACCTATCCATGAATTTCTATAGCAGCTTTATTTGTTATAGCCCCAAAATGGAATCAGCCCAGATGTCCTTTAACAGGTGAATGGTTAAATCAACTGTGATACATCCATAACGTGGGCGACTACTTAGCAATAAAAATAAATGCACTGTTGATACACACAACAACTTGGATGAATCTCCAGAGAAAGGCTGAGCAAAAAAGCCAATCCCAAAAGATTACATACTGTATGGTACCATTTACATAACATTTTGAAAGGCAGAATTTTAGAAAAGTGTGATAGCTTAGCAGTTGCCGGAGTTGAAGGGTAGAGAGAAGAAAGGGGGTGTGTTAACTATAACTTTTTACTTTCTGTATTTTCTGATATTTTGTCATATGGAGGCTTTGCTGACCTTGGAGAGATTGCCTCTCCCAGAGCAAGAAAATTCTTAGAAAGTGAACGTCTTGCTTGAATGCACCCTTATATCCAAAACAACCAATCCAGAGCCCCATGCCCCTGGCTAGTTCCCTAATTAGGTTTGCACACTCTGGGTCATTTTCTACCTGCCCCAATCACCCCAGAGCAGGCACAGACAAGTAGAGGTGACCCCTGTCCCTGTGAGCCCACTGGAACTATTCAAACTAGCCAGTTCTATACCAGCTTCCCCTTTCTCACCTGTTCCTTCCTGTGGAACCCACAGTAAAGGTACTTGCTCAGCCCCTGCTCCCTCTCCCTGCTAACTGACTCTGGTGCCTCCCAGTATGGTCCTACATGGGCTTCCTGTTTCTAAAGTCTGTGAGGATAAACTTCTTCTGTCATGACCATCATTTCCGTGTCTGTATGTCTCCCCATACCTGATGAAAACAAAGCTCCAGTACCTTTAAAATAGGAGATGAGTGTGGTTTTAACAGGCAATGCAAGGGACTTTTGTGGTGCTGGAATTGTTCCGTTTCTTACCTGTGATGGTGAATGCATGGTACGTTCATATGGAACTTCATAGACATACACAAATGAGTGCAAGTGACACTTGGGAAATCCAAGTAAGACCAGTGAGAGAACATCAATGCCAATGTCCAGGTTGTGATGTTGCTTGTAGCTTGCAAATTGCTACTGTTGCCAGTAGCATAGCAAAGTACAAAAGGATTCTCTCCAGATCATTTCTTATCATGGCATGTGAATTTTAAGTATTTTTAAGGCCAAGCTAAGGAATTTTATAAAATTATATAACTCATTTGAATAACCTGGTCTAAATACAGTTTCATGATTCTAAATTTCATTGAAAAACTATATACACATTTGTAGATGGGCGTTAGCTTTAGAAATATTTTGCTTAGAGGGTTGTCTAGAAGCTTCATTATTTATTTCATGTAATTATTTATTGCTTCATTAAATTTTTCATAAATTTTCTGTGAATGAGCAGCTAGTTGGATACATTTTGGCAAAATAATATTTGGATGAAAGGTGGAAAAGCAAAGAAGGAGACAGAAACTTCTGTAATGAGAGGAAGAGCACTTTCTATTAACAGGGAAGAAAAAAAAAATCTAAAAATGAGCCAACCTGAAAGCGATTAGAGTAGCATCCTGCGGAGAACAGGTGATGTGAGCTCACATTTCCAAAAATAAAACAAGTCTCAGGAAAGAGTGGCAATACTCCAAAGAGAAACAGTTTAGTGTCCTTCTCAAAGGGGATCTAACATCAGAGAGCTTGGGAGCTCCTAGCTCAGACACAGCCCACCCAACTCCCAATAATCACACATGCAGACTCAGGTATGAGAACCGGCACTGAAGAGACCCACACAGCAGGAAGAACATTCCGACCTCGAGATTGGCAAGTGTCTCAAGATCAGATGGAATCAGGCTTTTCCTGTGGGGAGAAGTGCACAGGCCAAAATTCTGGGGTGGCAGGGGACTCGAGTGGAGGAGGGGAGATGGTGTACCTCCAGTTCTGGTTTTTGGAGGGGCTGTTCTGTATCCTGTGTCTGGGGTGTGCCAGCATCCAGCAGCCTGTGGGGCTGAGAGCCCTCGGTGAAGCCTGGCTAGTTAGGTTCACAGGCATTTTGTCTGGCTTGCTCAGTGGGGACAAGGAGTTGGACAATTCTTTTATGAGAGAAACAGAAAGGGAGTTTGGAGGAACTGTGTCTGGCCTTGTCACAGGCCAGCAAGGAGCCTTTCTGAATCTTACCAAGTTCCATAAGGAAAGACAGTTCTTTGCAGTAGGTGCTTTCCTGAAGCAGAAAAGGCAGGGGGCATTTCTTCACTGTCACTGCGTTCCTGAGCAGAGGGCTCAAGAGAAGATGGAAAGATCTCTCCAGAACCTGTTCCTAGTGTCTACCTGTTGGACGTCCTTTCTACACTGCCTGCTGGGCAAGATTCTGCTAGAAAGGGAGGTGTAGGGACAACAGGAAGGGATCAGCCAATGCAAAGGAATTACAAAATAATGACTGAGAGATGGTGAGCTTGCAGTAGTCAGCAAAGCCCAGTAAGTTTGCATGGAGAGGGGGAAGAATTGCAGGAAGAGGTCCAAAAAGATATGATGTGCTCATAAGTATGCACGCATACTGTATATGGATTGTATGTGTATATATTGTAAGTGGGCTTTGATATGGGGGATGTTGTGGCTGGTGTTTTTTCCCCACATCTGGCATCTTATTCTTCCCTGGACAATGATGCTTTCATGGTGTTTTCTAGAGACTGAATAACTGTGTCCCCCGCCCCCCCCAATTCATCTGGTGAGATTGTGATACCGAAGGTGATGAGAGTAGGAGGCGGGGCCTTGGGAAAGTGAATAGGTCATAAGGGTGAAGCCTTCATGAGCAAGCTTGGTGCTTTTATAAAAGAGATCCCATAGAGCTCCCTCTGCCTTCCCCCACATGAGAACATGGTGAGAAAGGGCCCCCAACAGACCCTGAATCTGCCTACACCATGATCTTGGACTGCCAGCCTCCAGAGCTGTGGGAAAGACATTTCTGTTATTCTTTAAGTTACCCAATTTATGGTATTTTTCTTATAGCAGCCCAAACTGACTGAGACAGTGGTACTTTTTCTCTCTAGTGGCCATGGGTTCCTCTAACACACACATGCACACACCCCAGTCCCTTGCTCAGAGCCACCCAGCATAGGGAGTGTAGGGAACGCCCATGTGGGATGAGTGGCAGTTCCTGAGGACTTCCTCCTCCCTTTACTAAGACTGAGGACAGCAAAGATGTGTGTTTTCCCCACATGACAGTCCAAGCGGGAGAACCATTTTCTAATAAAAGTAATGGAAACTCAGTCATTTTGACGTTTCAAGCTAGACTGTCCCAAGCTCCAGAATTGTGATAAAGGAAATTCTTGTCCTGGCAGGCAAAAGGGATTAAATCAGCAAACTGTAAGGGGATGGGAGCAAAGCAGTAATTCTCTTTGATGCTTTCTCAGGCTGCTCCCTCACTAACAGTGACATACATTCTTTGTAAAAGTTCTTCCGCTTGTTTCATTTTTTGCAACACAAATTAAGCATTTTGTAAGGTTAGATAAACTTCATTACTAGCTTTATTTCTAACCTAAGCAATCCTTTGTATCAGAGTGGCTTGACATCCGGGCGTCATGGATTATTCTCTAAAACCACACACACACACACACACACACACACACACAAACACAATCATTTGCGTGATCATGTAATCACTTGAAAACATAATGCGGACCCAGGTTAAAATCTCTTTCTCTATAATATTTGAAATCTCAACTTTACTTGCCCATCTGGAAGATTTCTCTGGATTGACTAGGATTTTCAATATTTTGAAGGAAGATATTTTATAATTCTGTCCACACATCTTTCTTTTAAGTGTGTACTATTTTCCTTATACTCCTGTAAGCATTTGAAATCTGCAAAATTTCAAATCTACCTTGAGAAATGCTACAGTCCACTAACCAACACACTCTCAAGGGCTGTGGTTTTGACAGGTCCATGGTGCCCTCCACATCTCCTTTCTTTCTGTAAGGATTGTCACACCCATGACCAAGGCCATGATGAGGGCTGCATAAGGTCATGTATGCAAAAACACAATTTGGGTGCAGGAAACCATACAAAGGTCAGTTGTCGGTATGTGTTCAGGAGTAGATAAAATGCCCAGCACACTTACAACTCATCAAAGGTTTATTGAGTAAACTTGGGAAAAGAGCTCTCCTGGTTTTTCCTCATCTGTACAGTGAAAGGATTGTATGGTTGATACCTAGCAACCCCCTTCTAAATGCACTTTTTCTAGTTTAAAATAATGACAGTTTCTAGCATTTTGCCATTTATAAACTGGCTTAACACTATTAGCTCCTTGACCGGGGCGATCCCAGTCATGTCAGTTACACTAATTCACAGCTCGGTGTTTGTAGTGACAAATGAATGTGAACAATTTCCGAATCTTTTGCTAATGATATTGGACCAACTAAATGATGATAACATATATTTGTACAGACCCTTTAAATTTCAGTTCTCCCATGTGGTATTTATTGTGCTCTTAATATTACATGGCAAGTGGGCAGGTATTATTGACCTAGTTATTAAAAAGAAATTACTAAATTAAGACTGAAGGAATTTAGACTGAGATGAAGTGACTTTGCAGAATCCTCACAGGAGACCAATGACTTGGACCCCTGCCTGCTTACTCCACTTTCATTCTCTTCCCCCACCACCTTTCCTTGACACCAGCTATACGTAATAGCAGGCTGAAGTCAAGTTCCTTCCTTCAGAGTCTCAACTCAGTTGGAAGATAGAGCACCCACTCTGTTACCAGAATATTCCATCAGCCTAAGCCTACCATCTCTTCTCAACTGAATTACTGAAAAAACTCAGAAGTGCATTCTCTTAGCTGAGGCAATCTGTAAAAGGTTTTTCTGTTCTGCTAACAAAGACAAAACTGGGCATTTGTAACTCATAGTGTGAGGGCATGCATTCACAGGTGTGTGTGTGTACACATACACGTTTACATCCACCCCTTGAATCTACCCCACAGCAATTAGGACCCACTATCTAGTACTAGGTAGTGATACAAACTGTCACGCTCATCAAGATTGGGAACAGCTTTGAAACTTGTAGCAAATTTGTGGAACTGACTCTTACCAGAATACCTGGCTAAACTGGGGGTGTCTCCTGACTAGAACTAGTGGTTTCTACTTATTTCTTGTCTCCAAGTCTTGTTGGTCAGTGTCACAATATTAGAGACCTGGGTCCAGCTAACATCAGGAGTAGTTTCTATGACCATACTTCTCCCTACACTTACAATCCCGTTATTCAGTTAATTTCCTGAGATCCTTCAACATAGAGCTCTTCTCTCTGATCTGAATTAGCTTCATACAGAGTTGAGAGGAATAGGGAATCCATCCGCGCAGAGATAAAATCTGACTTTCTGCAGAAAAGCATCCTTGAAAATGATTCCAGTGACAATTTGTTCTGATCAATTTTCCAAACTAAAGGAGAGCCTTATAAAAAATTCCTCAAGAGACAAGGGATGTTTTTCTTGCCTTTGGCCTGAGGCCAAGGCACAAGCTACGAATTCCAGTTTCTATTCCCATTTAAGGACTGTCAAACAGGGATGCAGCTTTGAAAGCCATCTAATTACTTTATTGGGATCCACATAATACCAATCCTCAGGGCCCAAGGACTGCCACCCTACTGGAACATGCTTAAGCACAGTCCTAGTTTATACAGGTCCGGTATGGCCCTCTCCGCAAGCATCCTCTATCTGGGCTTGAATTAATTCTGAAATGGCAGCTCAAATGCTTCAAGTCCCAGAGAGCAGGCTGGCTCTAGGGATGCCACATACAGCTGACCTGCTTATTAGAGAATCCCTTTCTGCTTCCCGAGGTGGATGCCCCATGTTGGTGAGGAGTTGTGCCCTGAGTGTAGATTTAACATGTCCCCAGGTTACCACCTATTAGTTCTTAGCCTTGGTCATCCTAGTGAGCTCGGGAAGCACTGTGAATGCCCAGCATTGACAGGGGCATCCGGTTGCCCCCCAGGAGTCCATACCAGGGTGGAAATGCTTCAACTTAGTGATGTAGAAAGGACATTTAAGGACATTACTCTAAGCAAAGCGTCACACCCTGCTACTCTGGCGAATGTGCCAGCACAGTCCCCTCAACCCACATGGAGCGTGATGACAGTGTGAGGGAGACTGGATCCCAAATGCCTTAATCCAAAGAACCAATATAAATATCCTCAGAATGACATTGGTGGGCCCTATGCATTTCCAAAGGACAAGGCCATGTCCTGTGGGTAGGCAAAGGGTTTGGTCCTTCTGTCCTTCCTGGTCTGCTCCCTGGAGAGCCGTAGAGTGGTGCTATCTCATTTCTACCACACAGCAATCCTGGCTACGAAGATCCATCTTCATTTCGTTTTCCTCTCTCAGAAATTCTATCTCACTCAGCATTTTCTTTAGTCCGGTATCTGAACCGACAAGCCTGTATGGGAGAGGAACGAGGTAACACTGCTGGCTACACAGATTTCTGTCACAACCCCCTGGCCCCCTCCCCTCACAGCCCACTGAAAGCCCAGATTTGTGGGGCCATTCTCAAAACAATTAGCAGATCCCTGTGAAGTGTTGTGCCCAAGTCGTGAGACCCCCAAAAAAGACCACCGGAGACCTGAGTCAAAGCCAAGCGGCAAGGGTCGTTTATTGTCAGGTTCGAACCTGGGCCTCCATGCTGACGTTACTGGTCATGCTCAGAGACCCTGAACAGCAAATTTTTAAGCTTTTTATAGGTAAATAAGTTATAAAGAAGTTGGAGAATCTCCACAGTTACAAGCACATGATTGGCTGACATTCTCCCTAGTTTACTGGTTGCCTTACGACTGGCCTTGGCCCCCCAGCAAACCCCAAGGCGCCAGATGGTCCGGTAGGAGGCTCTGGGAGTGGTCACGTAGCCACATTCCTGGGGCTAGATAGCCAGGCTCAGGGAGTGCTCTCGTAGCCACACTCCCGGAGCCAGATGGCCATTATCTCTCGTTCTTAGATCTGAAGGCGCGGGGAGAGGGTGGCTGGGGGGGGGGGGTGTGCTGCTAGGGTTTTTCCACTTTCTTAGGGTCTAGCAAGCGAGTGTACAGAAGCCAAGTGGCTGTTAGGGGTATAAGGCATAATGGTCCTAATTTTATTTTTCACGCTTCTCAAAGCCCTCCATTTCAGCTTCTTCCGTGACTTCTAAATAAAATGTTCTCCATATCATTATGATTTAACTTAAAGCATCATTTGCTTACAGAAGAGTAGATTGTACACCATAGAGCATAGTTTTAGAGATGGAGAATACTTACAGCAAACATATCGGGCTCTTGACGGCCTTTGGATAGATCCATTCCATTTGATTAGTTCCATTTACAAATAAGGCAATGGAGGGTGAGGAAAGTAAAGGCACTGGGAGAGAAAAGAGCAGTTTTAGTGGTCTTTTTTTTTAATGTAGTGCACAAGGGTTTGTCAACTTCTAACAGAGTTTATAGTTGAGCATGGGCCCACGGAATGCCTTTCAGATGGAGTAGGGGGCTCCATGTGGCATTCCAGGAGGGACGGCTGGGGTTGTGTCATGGACAGGCTACTCTCTCCCATTCCCAGGTCACTCACCGTGTCACAGACTGCGTTTATCATCTTTCCGTCTAACACAGCACAGGCTGGGTGATCCTCCCCATAAATGATCCACAGTCAGTGAATATAAACTCACAGTAGGATTCCCTAAACCTGGGTCCATGCTCAAAAAATTGTGTTAAACATTTTATGACAAAAATAAAAATTTGTTTGGGAATTCATTATGTACATACCCCTTCAAAGCTATTCACATTGTTTTGTCTTCGCTTATAATGCCCTTTATTATTTCCACCCATGTGGAAATCCCATCTCTCCTCCTGGGTCACTTAAGACCTTGGCATATCGGAAAATCTTCAGTAGCAACCCCAGATAGAGCAGAATGCCATGAAAAAAGCTTGGACCTCATACTTGAGCTTCCATATTGTTCTTGATAATTACTTATGTGAGCCAAGACACATCAATCAATTACTCAGAATGTATGATTCTATATAAACACATTTATGACACATAGTAGGTATGTTAGTAGGGCACCTTCTCTATTCGTCTGATTATCTCCATAGGAACCATGCCTTATGCCTCTCTATGGCATGGCGCCATCTGCAGACCCCTAGACGTTCCAGAGCTCAGTAGAAGTCATGTTATTGCCCCTGCTGCTGATGTCAGCAATCACCTACTATTTTGGATCTGACTGCAGCACTGCTCTGCATTTAAAAGGGAAAACTTCAGAACTAACTGTTTTGTGGTAATTCCAAAGATGATAACTACTGCTTTTTAAAGAAGCTTTTCCAATAGGAAAGATTTTGTATATATAGTTTCAGGAAGTATTTTAGAGGATCTCATTTCAATCAATAAGAAAGAAAGGACAATCCTTCAGAGAAAAAAAGATACCAAAATATATTTAAACTCAAAGACAAAGCTAAACAGAATGGGGAGAAAGGAAGCTAAACTTGCTTTTTTTCCCCTCAAATTCTAGCTTAGTATTCTTCATATATGGTCTCAATTAATTCTCACAGCAACTTTAGGAGTTAAAGTACAGGTATTCTTTTAGGGGCTGGGCAATTGTGCACTAGAGTAAATGCACAAGGCCACCCAGCTAGGAAATGGAAGAATTTGGACATAACCTCAGATTAGTGAAGACCTGTGTTTTCCCCACACCAGGAATTTCTCCTCTTGCAGAATGTCAACCTACAGCCAGATGGAAGAAACAGGTCTTGTGACATAACCGATGATGGCAGCCTTCTGGGTCCCTGATCATGGGATCTGAACCTGTTCCTTTGCGTTTTCCACCATCCTTTGCCCAATGTGCTATTTTCCAGATTTTGCTTTCTCAGTGAAAGTTCAGGTTAGATTATAAGAATTTACTCTCACAACTCAAAATCTGTACAAATACCTGCTCCTCATGGGGCATTCTGGAATACCAAAAAGCCTCCAAGTTTCAAAGGACAGACTCAACTAGTGACATTTCAGACCTACTAAATTCAAGGAGATTTGGAGAATTGACATATAAAATATAGAGGTAATCATAAAATTTGTCTCTCCTTAAGGTCAGTCAAGAAAGAAATGGGTAAGGAACTGAGGAAAGGAACTCTTTGGTGAGCAGAGAAAACAAGATGGAAATATTCGAGAACAGCCTGAATTTCCTTCACTAAGAGCCCTTTACAAAGCCATTCTTGACCTCCCACCCACCACCATGGCCATCACCACACAGAGAGTCTGTGCTCAGTGGTACTATTCACAAAATATTTGAGCAGAAAAGGAGCAGAAGACCAAGTACATTTCACCTTGATTCCTGGCACCTTTAATGCTCATCCCAGGACCTTTTTTTTTATTTAATATAGTAAATCTGGCAGAATGAAGAGTGGATGGTATGCAGACATAGTCACAGGGAGAGAATGAAAAGCCACTAGTATCAGAATGCCCATTTTCAAACAGAACTATGGCTCTATGGTTGTTCTCCATGCATTTTGAAACAAAGGAAATATTTAATTATATGTTTTCTCAACAGGAAATCATCAAGGGGGAGCTAGTCACCACAGGTGAGATGGAATTGATACAATGCAGTGCATGATGTCACCATCTCCTCTTGATATCTGAATCCAAGACCTTTGTGAGCAAAATGATTATTTCCAGTTCTGTAATTATTGTACAATCTGTTGACTTTTCATGAAGAAAATATTTTTTAAAAACCCAAACAGTTCCAGTTTACAGATGAAGACAAATGCAGTGATTTGTATTCTGAACTTGTTGCAGAGATGTATGAGTGTGTGTATACATGCACATGTATTTGTTTATTATGACTGCTTCTGTAGTTAAGTGAAGAAGAAAATGCTAAAAGTAAGATATAAGAAAAGAAGAATCACAGAACTTTAAAGGAAGCACAAGCATGAACCTAAACTATGTCTTACAAGAAATTTTATTTACTAAGAAAATTAAGTCTCAGAAGAAAAGTAGTTTTGCCAAAAGCATCAAGTTAGACAACATTCAACCTTTCAGTAGTCTCATCTCATTGGAAAATGGCTATTGGTCCCTGGAAAAAGCCACCTGCCAGGAGGTAACAGTTCCTAAAGCTAGATAAGCTTTTGTTTGTATTTCCACAGCAATATTTTGTCCTGGAGGAACAACAGAATCTCTTCTCGCTGATCTAATGACCTCAGTATTAGACAGTGCTCACAGCTATTAAAAGCATCTCTGCCCTAGGTTTGCTTTGGTACAAGAGGAAAACATTATTAATGAACATTCCGAATGTCACCTCACCTAGTTCCGGACGGAGCTTTCCAAGCTTGCTAGTGTTCTATAAGCCTTGGGAAAGAGCCAGGCTTGAGGCAGCCTTTCAAACTGATCTTAAAAGTCATAGTCAATAAAGCCTGTGGTTTTCCCCACATGGATTCTTGCAGGATTCACCTTGAGACAATCTGGGGGATGTTGACTGTGTTTCTTATTCCCTACCAAAATCCACTTTGCCACTCCTAAAATGTAGATTAGAGCAGATGGGAAAAGCTTTCTCCATCTGGGTTCTTCTTTTCTTCTCTTCTCCTTCAGAGATTGACCGGATAGAAAAGGAAAATAATATTTTTTTGAGAGTTTTGCTATATATCAGCCATTGTTGATTTTCCCAACAGGTCTATGAGGTAGGTCTCATTTTCCATATTTTCAGTTGAACAAACTTAGGGTAGGTGTTTCTTAAGGTCTGTTTAGAAAGTGGCAGATGTGGGGTTCAGAGCATGTCCTTTTGACCACAATGTCAACCTCCATACAGATGATTCCCAAAGAATGAACTCAGCCTTCAGCTGCATCACCCAGAACTAGTCAGAAAGGTAAATTCTCGGGCTCCATCCCAGACACTTGAATCAGAAACTCTAAGGTTGGGGTCAGAAATCTGTGCTTCAGCAAGCTTTCCATGTAATTTTGATGCACACTGAAGCTTGCATTTTGGGCTCCTTTAATTTGGGTGCTTATTTGTAAAAGAAGAGAATTCACAATTTTCTCAGCCTCCCTAATGGACCATGTATAGCATGGTTTGTCTTCTGACTCAGATTGATTTAACACATCTCAGCTCCCTACATCCTAATGCCATTCATCTGTCTTCTATTTAGATGTCATTAACAAAGGAAAAGTTCTCACCGTGTGTGTATATATATATATACGTATATACACACAGACTACATGCAGTGAAAGGTCTTGTTAATTAAAAAAAACATGGAAAAGGATTCAACTGTTTTATTAGTTAATGATAATAGTTTTACAAAAACAAGATTCATATGAATAAAATATTGTAAATAGTTATGGAATTCTTTTTTTTTTTTTTTGATGGCCTAGCCAGTGATCTATCTTGGAGAATGCTCCATGCACTATTGAAAAGAATGGGTATTCTGCTGTTATTGAGTCGAGTGTTCCACAGATGGCTGGATATTTTTATCTTTTTAATAAAACAACTACAGAAGCGTAGAGGTCACTGTGTCAGAACCCTGGAACCCAGGCTTGGTTGCTCCTCCGTGTTGGGGGAAAGGGACAGCAGGTGTGGTCTGTAAGTGTCGATGCAGTGAAAGGCTGAGCATGAGTCACCATCTGGCCCTTAATAAGATGTGACCCCCTACAAAATCATGTGATTCGTGCAAGCCACTCATTCCTCTTCATCAGAAGGGAGTAATAATGGCAACTATGTTATGGAGGAGAGTATGCATAAATGATTTCTGCAAACCATCAGTGATCATTCTGACTTGTGCTTGAATTCCTTGAGCTTCTCATACTTGCTCACCTCCAAGATAGACATTGCATTTAGGGAAACAAGAATCTTATGGCTCCAGTACTGACCCTGCTATGAAGGAAACGATTCTCCTAGTTCTGTATTCACTGTCAACTTTTAGTCTGTGACATTGAATAAGCCATACAATGACCTCTGTACCAATCATGGCAACATACTATATTCACTAAGACTTTCATGCATGTATAGCTTTTCTGCCTAATTAGCATTCTCCTTTGTGCAAAGTTTTTTAATTTCTCATTTTATCTCAAGTATCCTGTTCATATTTTCTGTCCCCTCTTCAAGCAATTTCCCATAAAGGAAAACCACTCTGCCTCCTCATTTCTAAGACTTTGCAGAGGTTTCTCTTGCCATCTCTCCATCTGAGTCTTAATAAGGTAGCTGTTACATTATTTTAGAGACAACTTTATCCTTACCTCTGCCTATTCATCCCACTGCTCAACTCCCATTGCTGAGTGCCAATATCATCACTAGTACTACTTAGCCAGAATCCCAATGATACAGACAGTAGTAGTATGCCTTGAACTGGAGAACAAATCGGAAAGAAGGAAAGAAGGAAGGAGAGAAAAGAAAGAGATAGATGAGAGATAGAGATAGATAGAAGAAGGAAGAAAGAAAGAAAGAAAGAAAGAAAGAAAGAAAGAAAGAAAGAAAGAAAGAAAGAAACCCTCGGTGCAAAGTGCAATGTTCCAGGCACTGCAGGCCAACGCCCAAGAAGTGGCCACAAAGCTGCCTGGTGTGAATTCCCCAGGGTACCTGACTTACTCTAATCCCATTTGGTTAATGCTGCTCTAAATAACTGCATTAGAATTGTGGTATAAATCGAGGCTTTCACATCCATTTAGCAATCAAAGGGGAAAGAGCCTCTAGGAACATAATAATGGGCTTCAACTACAACCTGATTACATGAAGGGGGCCAGAGAGTTCTGGAGGGGCTTTCCAGAAACAAGTCAGGTTGTGGGGTACCTCAGAACAGCTAAGAGAGATAAGACCAAAGGACCACCAATTTCTCTGCAAGCGCTCAACAAGGAAAGCTGGACACTAGATGGCAGCAGTGCCACACGTGTTCCTTCCGAATTAAACTTCCAAGTCTTGGGGTGGGGGGGTGGAGAATCGCATTAACACACAAATACAACCAGAATACAAAATCAGCCTATCTTATTTGACAGCCCTCTCCCACCCTCATCCTACATATGATCAAGGAACAATTTGGCACGAATCGTCCTAATTCTCTGATACACAAGCTGGGCAAAAAAAAAAAAAAAAAAAAAAAAAAAAAAAAAAAAAAAAAAAAAAAAAAAAAAGTCCCATATAAAAGCAAAAATGGGTAGTTATGGTTATTGGGATCATTGTTTCTTAAAAATGGGAATTAAAAAAATGGGAATCAGATTTTTTGCGCCCCAGTGAAGAGAGGCGGAGTTAACCCAACCAAGGAGCGTGAAGTTCAAAGGACAACCTGGGGCTTGTGGTAGTTATGTGTAAGATGTTCAGTTGTGCAGATGACACTCAACATTGCTGATTGGGATCCTAATAAAGTAAAAATCATGTATGCATCCTAGACCAGGACGGTTAGATTTTGGAAATGTTTTTTAATGGGAAAAGTCCTTCTTGGTGACATGAGTCATTAAGGATAGCAGTAGAAAAACAAGACACTGTTTCTGAAGAAGTCAGCTCACCTAAAAGATTTGGGGGGGGGCGGGGGGATGAGAAGCTGGAAATGAACTATTGGAACACTTAATGGGTATTAAAAAAACATTTTTGTTGACTTGCTGATTTACAGGTACCAACTGGGATCTGATTTGAAATCACTGAGGGGTGATCCTCCCCTCTACCTGCTTATCTCAGCCTAAAGAATAATGCATGGATTCCACTGGGAATCCCTAAATAACTGAGCCATTTGCCTTCTTAGTCTCCCTTGGGGGATAACTTCAACAAGAGGAAATTCCAAGTCTTGTAGAAAATCCAAATCATGTAGGTGGAAAGTCCAAGTCATGTATTAGACCGTAACTTACAGAAAATCAAATTTGGTTCCTCCTATTTGGAAGTTCATATCTCTGTGAGAGAGACGTTAGCTTTGAGGATGTTCCCACATGTTCCTGATAAGGCTATAGGGAGACTCAGGAAATCATGCTTTGTTGCTTACATTTCAAAATCATAGCCCTTTTTCTGGACAGGTTGTCACATTCTTATGTAACCTAGAGACAACTGGGGCAAGGAGGAATATAAGAAAAATAAGGCAGGGAATATAAAAAATTTATTGTGAAATTGCGAATGCAGTATTGAATTCTGACCAAAACAAAATGCAGGTGGAATGAAGCACCATGAGCAATTGCCAACCATGGGTTCTCCCCTCCACCAAAGGCATTCAGTGATGTGGAGGACCCCATGTTTAGTATCACTGATGAGTGTTAAGATTTCTGGACATAGAATGTAATCCTCTTACTAAGGTATGGGGTATCCATATTCTACCTCAACCTTTTTGGTCAAGAGTGGTGAATCCTTTCAATAGCCCTTTGTTAGTAGTAGAACTCACTTGTGATTTCTTTCTTCTATGAAGTGAGCATCATTCCCTAAAATGCCTTGCCTTACCTATTCCCCCCAGAGACTGCATAAAACCTTTTCTATTTGGGGAGGGTGGAATCTGGTTCATTCTATCTCCTCCTGCCATTCTAGAGCTCTGTTCTCTCACTGCTGTGGTTTCATCCCTTAGCAGATTCAGAAAGGAGCTCTCTTTAAAGACCCTACCCAGACCATTAAATTTGATACAGAATTTCACTTGAAGGTGTGCCACCATGCCATCTCTACTAACCAGACTATGCTATGAATTCTAGACATTCTTCCAGATTTTGAATTTAATCTGAACCTAAGTTTGTTCACAGATAACGCTAACACAATGTAAGCCAGGAAATAGGAAAATCACTCTAACTTCTTGCACATAGTCACCATCTCAAAGATCACCAAAAAAAAATAAATAAATAAATAAAATTTTAAAAATATGTTCCTTTTACTTCCTTGGGGTTAGAACTTGTGAGGGGTTCTCTTTCCACCCGCAATTTTTTTCTAAGTTACGCAGGGGACTTCTCTCTCAGGTCAACAAGGAGAGAGAGATCAGCAGGTGGAGGGCAGCGTCCGCCCCCGCAGAATCCCTCCAGTTTGCTCGAGTTGCTGGGTTGCATTGCCTCTCCCCGAGTGTGGCGTGGGTGTCCCCCACCCGAGCGCCCAACGAGTCGGTTCTCTCCAGCCTGCGCGCTGCTGCGCCGGAGGCCGAATGGAGCGCAGCACCGCGCGGGGAGCCGGAGGGCCCGAGGCTGGGCTCTGTCTGGGATTGCGCGGTGCCCAGCCTCCTTCCCCTCTCTGTGGGTAAGGATGGTTGAGTCCAGCCGCCACGGCAGCGGCTCCTTGTGCCGCTAGCAGCCTGTCTTCTGCGCTCCCCGCCTTTCCTCTCTCGGCTGGCTCTCCCTCCCCCCCCCCCCCCCCCCCCCCCCCCCCCCCCCCCCCCCCCCCCCCCCCCCCCCCCCCCCCCCCCCCCCCCCCCCCCCCCCGCGCCCCCTCCCTCCCTCCCGCAGCTCCCACTCGCTGGCTCTCTCTCCAGCTGCCTCGGCTCCAGGTCTCTGCTGGCTGCGCGCTCGCTCCGCGCCTGCCCCCTCCCGCAGCCTCGCCGCCTTGGTGCCTTCCTGCCCAGCTCGGCGGCGTGTCCCCGGCCCGGCCCGGCAGCCCGGTGGGCGCTCGGAGCCGCTCAGCCCTGCAGTGGCTCGGGACCGATGCTATGAGAGGGAAGCGAGCCGGGCGCGCAGACCTGCAGGAGGCGTCGGATGCGCGGCCGGTCTGGGGACCGGAATCTGTCTCCGGCTCGCCTTGCCCTCGGGTGATTATTTGGCTCTGTTCGTAGCCCTGCCGTTTCTCGGAGGAGACGGGCGCATCTGAGAAGAGCCATCGGTGTCGTGTGCGTGTGGAATATCTGCAGACATGACTGCGTGGAGGAGATTCAAGTCGCTGCTCCTGCTTCTGGTGCTGCTGGTTCTGTGCGCGGGGCTCCTCACTGCAGCGAAGGGTAAGACAGTCTGGCTTGCTACCGGGGAGATGGGCGAGCCCTCCCAGGCCGGGTTTGCGAACCCAAGTGTGTGTGTTGAGGAGGGCAGAGTACCCCGGCGCTGGCGTCTTCCGGGGGTTCTCCATCACCTACGCTGGGAGGAAGGCAGTGCCTGAGAGCCGGGCTTCCATCGCCTTCTTCCCCCTTGTCTCCCCCGCCTCTCCTTCCCTTCACTTGGCTGGCACGACATGCTCTCTTTTTCTGTGGTGTGGGTTGTTGGGGAGAAAGGAGCCAGACCCGAGTTGGGCTGAAACTGCACTGTGGCGGGCGATGTTACCTGCTTCGAGATGTGGCCCAACGGGTCGGCGTGGCTGGGGTGGTTCCCAGGACTTTCCCTGGACCCAGAGCGTCTGGGAAAGTCGCCGGGACAAAGCCAGCCTCGCAAGTTCTGGCTCTCTACGGGTTTGGGGGAACCAACAGGCGAACCTGCCTGCTGCCCAGGCTCCCCGGACCCTTGCAGCCACTCGCCGGCTGCTCCTTCTTCCCTCTCCAGCGTACTCAGGGAGTGATGAGGAGCTACCTCTGTAAGGTCGCCCCCACCTCCCTCTCCCTGGACTTCTCTCCTTGCAAGTTGGAAGGAGCTGGCAAGGTGCGTGAAGAAAGTGGGGAGACTTGGCTGGGGCTGAACCTCAGTTGTATTCGCTGTGGTGGCCGTGTTCTACCCCTTGCTACCTCTGATCGAGAGCAGGATTCTCCCTGGGTCAATCCCGGGGCTTAGAGCTCTGTGAACTTGGTTTTCTCCTTGAAACGAGTTAGGGAATGTTTTCCTCTGACTAGCCTACAGGCTGCAATCTCGGGGCTGGCAATAGCTCCAGCACTTGTCTATTCTCTGGGAAAGAAAACAAGCTCCCTCTTGATTCCGGGAGAGGGAGGGGTGGAGGGAGAGAGAGGGGAGAGAGAGGGGATATTGATTGATTTTCACATTGCAAAGTACCTGCCCCCATTTCCTCATTTTGGCCTCCTTGGATGCTCCTCCTATCAATCAACACCCCAGCGTCCCACTCCTGGGAATATATCTATATAGATTTTTTTTTTCCTTTTCCTTTTTAAAGGATGCTGCCAAATCTTGAGTGTGTGCGTATTTTCAAATGACCATTGCTCTTTCCCCACATAGAATTCCTCCTTTCCTCGCTAGATTCTTCCATATTTTTTTCCTACCCGTTTTCTATTCCTTCAGTGTTCCAGATTCCAGGGTGATTGACAAGGCGAAGGAGGACTATCTCTGGTTCCATTAGGAAACTCCAGATGGGCCTGGCCTGGAGAGAGATGGAGGGAATGGCAGATTAGTCTTCCCCTCCTGGCTGCTCTTCTCCACCTGGCGTCCAGGGCTGGTTGAGAGCTGACCGCTAGGCACCAGACCCTTCACACATGCGCTCCACCCTTACAAAAGGGTGTCTGTGGGAATGTGCCCCCAAAATCTTCAGGGAGCGCAAATTTTGGCGTTAGTTGCCTGAGCTCCTGGTCTCAGAATCAGGGACCTTCCTGCAGACACCTACCCTCTGCCCAGGGACACAGCTTGGACCAGACTCCCCGCCATGGGCGCGCCACTGTTGGGGATGCTGCTGAAGCACGGTGGCAGAGCAGGCAAGGGTTGATAGCGGCCTTGGGTCGTGCTGGCCTGGCTGGAAACAGAGAGACGATGCAGGAAAAGTCAGGGTTTCCCCCAGAAGTGCGTGTAGGGTTTTGCTCAGGTCTGAAAAGGGTCCTGCGGACAGGACCTGCCTTTGCCTAGCCAAGCCCCTGGGTGGAGAGGAAACACCTGCTACGCAACTCAGAAAAACTTCCCACCCCTTTCCTCTTCACTCAAGGTCCAGCTGTGCCCGGGGCCGCCTCCTTCCCCACGCAGGCAGAGCCTCTGAACGCGTTCTCGGTTCCCCGTGGTTCCGCGCGCACCGAACACCCTTCCCCAGCAATTAGCCAGGGTTGCTGCGTGGAGTCACCGGCGGCAGCCCTGCCGGAGCTGCTTAGTAATCCGCACACGTGTGCCGGGCGGATTCCGCCCCCTCCCGGGTGGGCCGAGGCAGTCTGCTGGGGCTGGGAGGGAGAGTGTGTACCAGTACGTCTGCGGGGCGGGGGGCGGGGTGGGGGCTACTTGGGCAGATCCTGGGGGGTAAACCAGCAAGGGCGCACAAAGTCCTGGGCGCCCCCAGCCTAGAGGAGCTGCGGCGGGAAGGAGAACGCCTCCTGCGCCCTGGGGTCAGGGATGTAGAATCCAAGAAGCGGAGTCCAGGGTCCCAGGCCCCTGGCGCGCGCTGCGTGAGAGTAGGGTGTGCGTGTATGTTTGCGCCTGGAGGGGACCAGGCGACTGCGTTCACTGAGCTATTGGAAACCTAGGTTGCGGTCGATGCGCAGGCTCCTTTATCACCCCGAGGGGGCCCACGGGGCTGGGGCTGCGTTTTCTCTGCGCACCAAGGGTCAAGTGGGAGCGCAAGTGACCGCGTGGGAGCTGGCTGCACTCGGGAGGCTGGTGACGCCAACACCGGAGTCGCCCCGAGAGAGCTCTGATAACTAGGGTAGGGTCACATTTCCCCCGCCGAGCTAAGCCCTGGTGTTCAAGGTCGGGCCTTTGCCCCGGAGCTTGGGGTCCCGGGGTGCTTGCGAGCTGTAGGGCTTCCCCGCGGAGGAGCGCTGGGAGGACCGCTTGGGTTACGGTTGCGGGAGCGGCTCAGCGTGCGCCCAGGTGTCGGATCCCTTCTTGTGGGAGGCAGGAGGAGAGTTCTTGATGCGTGGGGGTTTGATTCGTGACCTGTTTGCGGACTCCTGAGAGGCTGCAGGCGGCTGCAGTTGCAGTCATTAGAATCCGGTACCATCACTGCCTGGGTCATCAGCTTTAGTCGATCGTGCTTTACGCTTCGGTGCAACCTTGGGGGTACCCGGAATTCAATTTTGATGTCATATTTCTTTTTGGTTACTAATATTGTTAAGGCGAGTCCCAAGTATGCATACCTCCTCAAAAACAGCACATTTCCAGGGGCCACGGGGAGGAAAAAAGGCTTCCAGAGTTTTCATCTAACAAATAGGTGGGGTAACTCATTCCGTGAGCGCTCACATTTGCACCCTTATCTGGGGCTGATCTACTGCCTGTTTGGGTGCGCAAAGTTTGCTTTGCTTCTCAGTTGTTTCTTGTGTATGTGCAGCGACTAGAATGCAGTGATTTGCAAGCATTACTCAGAAAGTGTCCTAAAAATGGAGCACTTTTATAATAGAAGCTCCGGGGTCTCCCCATAGGAAGCCTGGGAGCCAAAGGTGAGTGCTTGCTTATCAAGATTCCTAGTTTCATCATTCACTAACCCATCCAGCAAGGAGATTTAAGCATGCATTACCAAATTTTCACAGCAACCATATAACTCAACACACACACACACACACACACAGAGATAGAGAGAGAGAGACAGAGAGAGAGAGAGAGAGAGAGAGAGACAGAGAGAGAGAGACACGCCTTCCTAAATCTGTGTGCTTCTAGATCAGTTACCTTGTTAACAATTCATATCACCGAGAAGGATGCTGTTCCCTTACATTTGCTGGCCACATTGCTTTATGGTTGAGCAACTCCACACGCACTCTCTCTTGGGGAGACCAGGAATTCCTGAGACTAAATGACTTTCAGTGACCAACCCCCACCCTCATAAGTTACATATTAAAGGTGGGTCTTACAAAAGGAAGTTAAGATTTCTGCATTCATGATTTCCTTAGCAAATCATGGGTATTTTAATTAGTATTATTAGTAACAGGGGACTAAATTTTTGTTTTGTTTGTTTTTTCAATGAAGAACTGTTCAGCCAAAAGCTCTGGTTCTTCTGGAGCACCTCTATGCTCTTAGTTTGGGATTTTAAATCTGTTAAAAAGGCAAGCTAAGGGAAGGCGAAGGCGTTCTTCCAAAGTGTCAGGTTTTGTAAACTTGAGTAGTGGGACAATGAAATCTCAATAAACTAGGGCAGAGGAGTGATAGCAGGTGGTGAAATGGTCTTAGAGTCAATCCCCCTGGGTCTCGAGCATCTCCACTAACACAGGCCCCAGAGGAAAGGGAATCACCCTCTACTGACTTTCCCCTGGCCAAGCGTGCCAGATAAGAAGACTGCCATAGGTACATGCTTCTGAGTACCCACAGGCAAACCAGGCTCCTCCTGAGGGTAATGCCTCCTTAGTCTCCAATTTATTGTCTCAAACAAACACCAACAGTGCTTTGAAAATGTCAAGAAAATGGTTCAGCTTCCTTTAAGAAATAGATAAACAAAGGCTCAGTGGCCGGCTAGTGTTCATTGCAAAGGATACAGCAAATCCAGTGTAGACATTTCTAAGCTGTCAAAATGCAAATGGCATATTAAATACTCTGTGCTCTACTGAATTCTCAATGTGCCTCTGGTAGGTTTTCTGCTGAGCTCATAGTGAAAATAAGCCACTACGACTTGCATAAATGCAACTTAAGCTACACTTTCCCCTTTGGCCTTTTATATTTCTTCTTCTTAGGTTCATTTCCCTATAAACTTAAGAAGTTGAGTGGGTACTCCTGCACAGAGAGATGACAAAGCTAGATGGGCTTCTTTTAATTGCATTTGTTGAGCTAATAAATCAGGAGGACTTCTGCATCAAGATATAGATATGCTACCACCAACCATATGTATACCTTTTGGTTGATGGACATAAGATGGCTGGGCCAGCGGTGATAAGGGATAGACTCATACCAGCGCTACTCCACATTCTAGCCATTGTAAGGACCAGAGGTGGGAATTGTTTGAAACACTAGAATTGGCTTGGCTGTACCACCTGAAGCAAAGCCATAAATACTTTGGTTGGGCTGAAACTAATTAGTCCTAAAAGAAATCCATCCTTTGGCCTTGCCTTTGACTACACAGCCCCTGTGCTTGGTCACTGGATGTCCACTTTAGGACATCCCATCAGTATGCAAACTGAACAATCCTATTGAGGTCCTTGCCTAGGTGCAAGGAAGTAAGCCTCTTCCACAATGACTCTAAGATGAGCTTATGTTTGACTAGTTATCTCAGTCTGAGGTGGAATTTACTCTCTAGTACTGAGGTTAATAAGTGACAGAATTAAAATTCCTACTATATAAAAAAACAGTAGAAGATCATTTCATTGAACTGATTAGAATGGACTGAGGATAGGAATTATTTTAAGACAATACTAACCTTGTTGCAGTTTTGGGGATTTCTTTTTTTGTTGTTTGTTTGTTTTGTTTTATTTGTTTTCTGTTTTTTGTTTGTGTGGGGTTTGTTTTGTTTTGTTTTTGTTTCTTCCCCCCAGCAAAGCAACCTCTTTGGATGAACCATGAAACACTTTTTTTTTTTTCCTTTTGAGTTTAGCTGTAATTTCTTTAAAAGATTTGTATCAACCACTAATTTCCTGGAGAGGAAAATGCCACTGTTGCTTTAGGCAAGTTGCAGGATCTCTCTTCATCCCTAACATATTCCTTCTAGCTAGGTGAGAGATTTCATCATCCACTAGGCCCAATGTCTCATTTTACAAAACCTACTCCTGAATATATTACCAACATTCTACTGAGAAATAACATTTCAACAAATTAACTTGATTTAGAGTCTGTGTTACTTTGACCCACAGTGGCAACATTTATCTCCAGCTAAAACTTCTTTGGTGAATGCAAAAAACATGCAGGCATGGGACCCTATTAAAAATAGCTCTTATGTCTTTTATGTCTCATACATTTCGCAATTTATTCATTGAAATCTTCCTGCTTTATCTTATGCTTGTTTCAGCTTGGAGAAAGCTGTAAAAGGGAAACGGATATTTCCGTATTACTATTCTCTCCAAATATAAGTAGAATAAAAGAGATCCATCTTGATACTAACAGTCTGAATATTTTCAGCCTTCTGCCTTAATCCTGAGAAGCTTAATATGATTTTCCCCATTATTAGTAAAATAATAAATCATGAAGAATGTTTTGTGCTTTAAAAATTACCCTTGTTGGGTGCCTGGGTGGCTCAGTGGGTTAAAACCTCTGCCTAGGCTCAGGTCATGCATGATCTCAGGGTCCTGGGATGGAGGCCCTCATTGGCTCTCTGCTCCTCAGGAAGCCTGCTTCCCCCTCTCTCTGCCTGCCTCTCTGCCTTGTGATCTCTCTTTTTGTCAAATAAATAAATAAAATCTTTTTTAAAAAAATTACCCTTGTTACTGAGGTGAGAACAGAGGAAATATAATCATGGAGAGGTCAAGTCATTGGTGAAATTTCTCAGTTTTTTCACCCATGAGTCACTTTTAGAATAGTGCAACCTGAGACTTAAATTATGTAAAATATTGGCCTGATTCTTGGTCTTATGTATTTTGGAGATCCTCCGCCTCAATAATATTCAAGAAAAACTACTATGGCAATAGCTATCACAGAAGAACCTCCACCTTTCTGTCTGGATGATCCAGGTAATTGTAAACCACATGAGTCACAGTGGAATGAGAACAGCTTTTGAGAATTTAGAGCATTTTCCCCATAGTATTACCGTGACAAACTTCTGTTTTTTTTCTACTGAAAATGTCACCTTTATCATGGTAGATGTTGGCATTATAGCCATTATGTAGACTGAGTAGCCTTTTGCAAACTCTGTGTGCATGGGAATCCCTGGAGGTCTTGTTTAAATGCACATTCTAAGGTCTCTTCCCCCATATGAGTCTCAATAAATGGGTTTTGGGTAGTGTCAGAAATCTGCATATATTTTATCTATCTACCAATCCTTCCTCCCTTTCAATAAAGGGTATCAGAATCCAACAACCTATTCATTGAGACTTCCCAGGCTAATTAGCTCCTACTGATGTTAAGATGAATATACAATATCATGATATTATGAAATTGTGCAATTATTTCAGAAGATTTCTTCTTTATCATTAGGGCCTCCATCATTGATGTTCATCATTCTATGCTGTTTTTAATCTTTTTTTTTAATGGTTTTACAGCAAAGATGAGAGTCAAGCTCCTTGTCTATAATATTTATATTATGGCAAGACTTCAAGGAATAATTAAACTCTTTCATATAAAAATACTGTGTGAATGAATGATTTTATTTTTTTCCTTTTACTGTTTAGTGTACTCTGATATAATTAATGTTATGTAAGAAAGAGCTAAATGTGAGATTAAAATTAGAATTATTTGGGGAGTGATCTCTGATGAATTAAAAGCCTTTGAAATTAATTGTGAATTCTAAGCAGTCATTTTCCAGATGCCTTGTGAATCCCTCTGCCTTTATTCAGAGAAGCACTTATTTCTCCTCTTGTTTTTAATAGAAAGTGTCTTTATTGATCTTTTACAAGTGAGTGATTTTCTACATGGAGTTGATATTCATGTTAAATATATAGGGGACTCTCACTGTTGATGTACCTATGAAATTCCGTATCCTTGACAGGACTGTGTTTCTTACAGGGCATGATGACTCTCCAGAGTGGATTGTCACTTCCTTTTTCTATCAGTGAGTTGATAATTAAGACCACAAACCTTTGACTTTTATGCAAATAGATAATCTTCAGAGTAACAGAAAGTTAAACACAGCTCATTCTTATGAAAATGGATTCTGCTGGAGTTAAGGATATTCACTTTTCTCTCAAAGAATGGACCATAACAGTATTGTTCAGAGGCCATCAGCAATTTTTGTCTCCAGGTCTCAAACTATTTCTTTTTATAGTTAGGAAAGTGATGTACTTTGATGTATAATACAGCGGTAGAGAGTTAAAACTTGCAGGGAATGATTAGTACTTCATATAGAAAAGAAGAGGGACCCTCGCAACATAAGGAAGGTGACATTTTTACAAGAAATTAATTGAATCGAACAGATACTTCCCTTTATGCTCTAGAAATGTAAATTTCCTCAGCATCAATCTGGCATTTCTTGTTCTGTCTCCTTTTTCTCCTTTCTTCACAAAATGTAATTACTTTGAACAACTGAAGACAAATCCAGCATTTGGGTTTTATTTTGTTTTTGGTGGTGGTCACATACATGAGGTTTCCTGCTCAAGATGCCTGCTCCATTTTCCAGGGAAATAATGTGAAAATTTCAAACTATAATAAATCCCAACACATTTTTTTGTTTAATTTGTAGGTGATATCAAGAGAAAGTCAAGTGAGGTAAATCACTTTGTTACTGTTAGGCAGCATTATTTTTTATTGATGTATTTAAGTATCTAGGAAGAACTATCATTTGTGGGAAGTAGATGGATAGATAGATATAGATATCAATATTTAGTCTGTTCTCATTCCAAACAATGAAGACCTGAGAGTCCAAGAAGAGGTTTGGGAAATCTAGACTCTTAAATAGAATTATAGTAGTTATTTCTTCCCTTGAAGGGTCATGGTGTGTACCAACCAGAATTAACTTAATTCCATATAACTGAAATGTATGAGTTCTTTACTATTGACCTACTCATGTTAATAATGAAGACACTGAATTCTGTGCTTGCCCTCAAGGAGATTTTACTGTTACTAAAAAACTACAACAAAACCCTCAAGTTATTGACTTCATTGGCATGTGTTCCAGTATCGGACTGTGGTGCAGACAGTAAATGTCCTGCCGATATAAGAGAGAAGCTCCCATAGGGGGTTGAAAAGTGGTCCAGCCTCCAAGAGTGAAAGAGAAAGGAGACTGGGACAAAGTCACAGAGAGTGAGGGTATTGAATGAGAAACATTTTTTGCTCCCCCCTCCCCAACAATAGTGAGAGTCAGGTTAAGCGTTAAGTGTGTAGATGAGCCTATAAGTATTGATGCTTCTCAGAAATTCTTCTATGGCTCCTGAAAGCTGAAAGTCCAAATGTGAAGGAGTATAAACTAGGACCCTTGCACAGTTTCCTGAAATAGGTTAATATGCAACTTATTGGAAGCCTCATCTCCTTTCCTCTCACAGACTGTGGGTCAGCCTCTTGTTTCAGTGAGGAACCTGTTTCTGGGAATATTTTTGCCCTTTTAAAGTTTTTTCCAGGTTCCATGAGTGATGCTCTTACTGTTGTTTTTGTTGCAATGACTCCCAGAAAGTAATACCAACAGAGCATGGGGTGTATGTATTGATGGGGTGGGGGGGGCATGTTTTGGTTACTGGTTTACTGGCAATGTGTATTAGCACCTTATATATTTCTACATGATATGGTGTGCTTCCCCCAAACTGACTTTCCAGTCCTTTGTAATCTTGTTCTAGTCTCTCTGTCCAGCTCTTTCTGTGCTTTCTGCTAGTAAATTCACTCCAATCAAACCAGTGTAATGCACACCCTAAGTTCACCTTTGCTTCCCTCTATCTCAAGTTCACTCTGCCTTGAGTCTTTTTCTAGGCACTTCACTCATATTAGACTACCCAGTCTCTCTGTCTTCTACATTTCTTTGTCACTTCCCATAGTTCACAATCACTGAACATAACATAGAACACTGTGAGTTTAGGATCTTCAAGAAAAAGTATTGCTTGTTTGCTGGTTTTGTTTCTGTTTGTTGACATCATTCTTACTTTGTAAATTTAAAGTACCACACAATTAATATGCACTCTTCCAACTCTTAAACTATTGTAGTGCTTCTTTACACAGTCACTGTCTCTTTAATGAAGAGACAAATGTTCTCATAGATGTGATTCTGTCCATTTTTTTTAAAGATTTTATTTATTTATTTGACAGAGAGAGAGATCACAAGTAGGCAGAGAGAGAGGAGGAGGCAGCTCCCTGCCGACAGAGAGCCCAATGCTGGCCTCAATCCCAGGACCCTGAGATCATGATCATGACCTGAGCTGAAGGCAGAGGCTTTAACTCACTGAGCCACCCAGGCGCCCTCTGTCCATTTTTTTTTAAGTGAGTCAAATTAAGGTGCCGAAAACATTCTTTGAAAAGACTCCTAGAAAACAGATGACCTGTGGCAGGTATCAGGACCTCTTCAAGGGATGAAGAAATGCACTGTGATTTATTTATTCACATATGAGACTAGAACTCATAGAAATAAGTAACTTTGAAACCCTATATCCAAATTACCATTTTGCTGTGCTTTTTTGATTCACTTGTTTCTTTTCATAATTGTTTTTCTTTATATACAAAGTAACTTGTCTGGCACATTTGCATTTTCCTCTCCTTGTGATAATCATTTAATGATATTAGAGCTGGTACGGCAGATATGTCAGCTTACAATTGTCATTTTGATCTTCATGACTATTTCATGTATCAGCTTTTTAACTTAAAAGAATTACATAAGACGATTATGGAACAAAGAAGAACTTATCATTCTTTTTTTTCTACTGCTGCAATTACAAAAATTACCTTTCCCATGTTCCTTCATAACAACAAAAGAACCAGAAGGGACACGTTGCCAGGTATTTAAAAGGGGACGGGTCTTCGGACCCAAATGTACAAAGACTATAGCCACACCAAACTTTGGGGCATGATTTGTACCTCCTAGCCTATGTGTTTTTCTTTCAATTTTATGAGGGATGGACAATCAGAGGCCGCTTAAGAAGAGTTGGTAAAAAACAAAACAAAACAACAACAACAAAAAACAAGGTGAGGTGACTATTCTTTCTTTTGCAGGATGGCTTTTCTTTTATATTTAAGGACAGATCCTGTGATAAGGGGGTAAAAAATGTGTAATTTAGAGATTTGGTGTTACTTACTGCAGCCTTAAAATCAGATATGAGATTTGAGCTACTTTTTTATGCCTGTTATTTTACTAGTTGACACATAATGTTATGTCACTTTCAGATGTATGACCATGTGATTCCCACAAGTGTAGCTACTATCTATCACCATCCAATGCTATTACAACACCATTGACCATATTATTTTTATGCCTTTTAATGGCTAATCATCCTTTGGCCCAAAGTAAGGAGGGATAGGGACGGAAGGCCAAGGGCATTTAGAGCAAGATCACATTGTTGTCTTCTGTCCCCATGTTTTTCCTCTCTGCAGGACCTGACACCCCCTCAGGAATAGTTAAGACCTAGAAAACAGAGTTATGAAGGACAAATTGGAGGGGAAGTCCATCTCAGCACTGTTTGCATTAGCAGTTAATTGCTGTGTAACATGGTCACCACTGACCCAGCGGCTGACCCAGCATACATGTAGGATCCTACACTTCCTGGTGGTTGGGGGGTTTGTGTATAGCTGGGCTGGGGCTCATGGGCTATCATCAGGGTCTTGGCTAGGACTTCATTCTCATCTGGAGCTCAACTGGGGATGGACCCACTCCTAGCATGACTCAGGAGCTGGTGGAATTCCATTCCTATGGTTGTAGGGCTGAGAGCTTCAGTTTATTGCTGGCCATCAGCCAGAACTCACCCTCAATTCCTAGAGGCTGTCCATGGTTTCTTGCCACTTGGTGCTTCCCAACATGGCTCAAAGCCAGGGAGGGAGAGAAAGAGAGACTCAGGCAAATTGGGTGCTACAATATTACATGTAATCACATGATGACATACACACAGTCCAGGTAGTCCATCAATTTAACACTATTGTATTGGTTAAAAACAAGACCCAGGCCCTGCCCTCTTCACAGGAAGGAGAATTACACAAAGGCATAAACATCAGGAGGTGGGGATCTTGGTGGCCACCTTAAGAATCTATCCACTACATACTCCTAGCAATACATTAATATAGAAAGAACATCATAGAGTCAATAAGCAAAGGGCCAATTCCTGACTTAAAAAGGGGTAGCAAATATAAATATGTATTTTGCATAAAGAGCAAAAATAAATAACATATGCAGGAAAAGATCCCTAAACTTACTATTGATCAAAAGAATGTGAATTAAACAATGCTGTTTTCCCCCCAATGCTTTTGTGAAAAAGCAATTCATATATCCCATGTTAGCGAGCAGATATGGAGACTACATCTGTGTACAATTATATGTGTAGAAAAAAGATTAGGGGGAGAAAAGTTGTCCATACCAATCAAAATTCTAAAGTATTTAGATATTTTAACCCAGAAATGTAATACATTTTGGAGCATGTGCTTATTTATATTTAGCTCTCCCTCCAATAATGAAAAATTGGAGAGCGTTAATGTCCATTAGCCTAAAATAGCTAAATAAATTGTGAAACACACTGTATAGTCTATATGCAAGTGTTTCCATGGTAAAAGACTGAGGTGAAGGGGCACCTGGGTGGCTCAGTTGGTTAAGCGACTGCTTTCAGCTCAGGTCGTGATCCTGGAGACCTGGGATCGAGTCCCACACCGGGCTCCCTGCATGGGGGGAAGCCTGCTTCTCCCTCTCTCAGTCCCTCTGCTTGTGTTCCCTCTCTAGCTCTGTTTCTCTCTGTCAAATAAATAAATAAAATATTTAAAAAAAAGACTGAGGTGAAAATTCAAAATACTTTGTACACTTTGCCTCCATCTTCATGTAGGGAGAGAGGAAGGTACTTCTACACATATATCTGAAATATCTGAAAAGATGCATATATTACTGCAAAGTTGTTTAAATATTTGATTTTTGGATAACTGTCAGTTATTTCTAAATAAAATAATAGTTCTTAAATTTTAAAGAAAGGATTATTTGGAAAAAAGGAAAAGGACAAGATGCTTTTAAACCATTGATGAGAAGAACAGAGACAGATTATAAGATTTCTGAACTTGAGGTGATGTTCAAGTTTATTATAATAACTCTCCTTTTATGTCCAGAGGACTTAAGTATCTTGGACACATTGCTAGGGAAACTTAAGGCGGAGCTCAGTGTAAGTGAACACTCTTCTCATGGGAGCCCACATGCCTCCTGATGACCCAACCTTCTCACTCCCCACCCAGGACTAGATTGCCCATCTATCTCCCTCGCTCCTGCCTGTCTATCTGACCCTCCTGAAAGCACAGCTCAGCACTATTTTCCTTGACATGATACTCTGTGAGGGCAGTATGGCTAGGAAAGTTCTGGGATTAAGTTTAAAGCCTAAGATCATACTGGCAGCTCACCCATACACTTCTTAGGTGGTCCTGAACCACTGGGCATACTACAGGACCTTAAGTAGAACAAACCGTGTTAAACGGAAGTACTGCTTTGTCAAAAATTTAACTACAGTAATTTCTTTTATATTGCTGAAGACCACTGTTGTGATGTCTTTGTGTTAACTGCTGCATATGTTTCACGTTGGCATAATTGGAGTGACATCTTTGCTACTAACTTCTGGATAACTGCGTATGTTAAATTCTACCACTCTGAAATACTTATTTCTTGGGACTGCTCTAATTAATACAATTAGACAACTCTATGCTTAAATTATTAGTGATTAAAATAACTTGAATTGGAAAATAACTTTTCTAAAGTGAAAACTTGTTCAGATGATGGAAATAATTTGTCTGAGTTTTCATGTGCGTGGGTGTCCCATCATGGAGAAGATAACTACATGAAATGCTGGGCTTCCTGTGTTTGATGGCATCCTCTGGGAAGCTGGGACCTCAGGGCTCTGTCCCTGTGTCGGCCCCTCAGAGTGTGTGCCTTGAAAAACAGGAAACTCTGACACCAGGCTTTCTCATCTTTGCAAAAGGGATGTTAACTGGACTTAATATTATAAAGATTAGATAAATAAGCATATGAAAAAGGCTTAGAGCAGGGCCTGGCAGTTACTAATCTTAAACAAATATTAGCAACTGTTCTATTATAGCAACTACGAAATTAGACTATCAATTCAGGATATGGCCCCAGAAGTCATGTTGAAGAAAGCCTTATTTTTTGTAGAGAAATTTTTTATAAATGAAGACTTATAATTGCATTGGATATAAGTACCTTATGTTTGTAAGAAGCATCCTGATACTAGTTTCTAGAATATTTTAGGATGTACAAAATGCTTTTCTGTTCATTTAGAGACACACAGAAATCACTGAGATTTCTCAGAAAGATCAAGTGCTAATAGGATCAAAGTCGTAATTTGACCTTGTGCATCAAATTCAGTTTGAATAATATTAAATGCTCAGTACAGTCACAGAGAGATGTGTTTTATAGTCATTTATGATCAGAAAGCCTTAGACATTTGAAGTGACCATGAGAGGAACAATAAAAGAAAATAGTAGAATACTTTTCAAAGAAAGACTATTCTGAAGAGGAAATCTATCTGCACATCCAGTGTATTGGTTGTGAATATTCACAACAATCATGCAAAGTTTTTGTGTTTTGAAAGAGTTCATATATTCCTAACTGTTAAGTTTTGCCCAAGCGAATTATCTGAGCCATGTATTTATTTATTTATTTCTCTATCTATCTATTTATTTATTTCCTGAGGCTATTCTAAAAGGAACATTGGAAATGGAGCGACTTGCTGATTGAGATTTGTGAAAACACAGATTAGGTCCTGATAGGCAATATGGTAAATCTCCCCCACTTCTGAAAGTACAGTCAGTGTCTCAAGTGAACAGAATCTTTAAAATGGTTAGGGTCTTATCCACTGACTGAAACCCTCATTTTCCACACTAAACATGGGGTGATGATCAATCCTATAAGGCAGTCAATGTAATCTGACCTTTTTGTTCTGGTTTAGGCCTTCCAGTGTAGTGTATAATGACTCCAGTATGATTGACCATTGAATTGAGGAAACTGCCCACACTTCATTAGCCTGCTCCAAGGAGTACCACTGTGTGGAGATGTTGAAAGTCAGTGGTCTTTGTGTTTCAAAGTCCAAGTTAGCGATACAAATGAATTCCAAATTGTGTTGTTAGAGTAAGATGTTCTTTCCAGGGTCATATGACTGAGACATTCAGAGGAGGCTGCTTAGAACTCCAGTCACCATTAGCAAAATGCAGACTCTTTGATGTCAGTTCTGCCTAGTTTGGCTGTCAATGCACACGGCTGTGTCTCCCATCCCCGTTCTGACCAAGTGCTCACCGACACCCACACTTGTAAACACAGCAACTCTGCAGGTCCCTTAGAGAAGAAGGACTTGTCAGGTCTTGGGTGTGAGAACCATCCATTTCATGGATTTTATAGATTCCCCTCATTGTGCTCAGGGTTCTACTGCAGGACCTATGGCTTCAGGTCCCCATGGCATCTCCTTCAGAAAACAACAGCCTGGAAACAGCCGATGTTGTAGTTTTGTGACTTGGCTTTAGAATGGGGTCTTGTTAGGAGAGGATTACTCAACATTTCTTCAACCAGCGACCTGAGAACTCGGGACTGCGTGGCTCATGATGCAGTGCTTCAAAAGAGGAGAATTCAGGAGAGTGAGTTCAGTGCTATCAAACCAAATGTAATCTTGAGTAGGAGTTCTCTAGGTGATCTCAAGAGCTCTGAGCATTTCAGTTCTGAGACCACTTTTAGAACCCAGGGAGAAGGACGCATGTTTTCCCCGTGTGCAGGAGTCCATGACCGTGCTCTCTGAGCTCACACACCACAGTTTCCTCTGGCTAAAAGTCATTTGGCCCGTGACGAAGAAATGGGTGATCAACAAGTCTGTGATAAGGAGTGCTTTGTTGTTCTTAAAGCAAAACATGCAAAACTCTCTTCACCTCTTTCAGAGAGTGGAATTTTAACTTCTCGTCTTATTGTTGCAAAGTAGTTCATACCCTATTTGGCTATTCTTGAAGGAACTGTATGATCAATTAGATATCTTTTTGTTCCTTTTTTTTTTTTAATAAATGAGATAGAAAGGAGTTGACAAGTGAAACACTAGAGGTCAACACTATATAAACAATTTCAGGGCACATGATTGGTGAACAAGTAAATCATCCAGAGAATAATATCTGTGTGACTGTTGGCAGAGAAAATGGTATAAAAATGAGCACCTTGCCGACAGTTACCATGGTCAGTTCAAGTGCAGATGGGAAACATCTGACAAATCTCAGTATTAGAAGAAAAAGACAACAACAGATATCCTCATTCCACCACTCCAGAAAACACTCGATGCTCTAGTGGGTTTTCTTTGTTTCCGCTGCCTGGCCGTGTGTCTCGGCATACCCTTAAGGACAGTTGTGCTAAAGTGGCACTTAAATGAATATTTGATGAGGAAAGAGGTCATTGGAAGGAAGGGATATGTAACATACCAACCAAATCAAATTTATTTCCACCGTGACACGTTTCCTACAGGCCCATGCAGGGCCGTGGGGCATGGGTTTTAACACAGATAAGAATGTTGATGCAAAATGCCATCTCAACTGAATTAAGATGGAGAGGGTAGTTGTAGATGAGTTTCAACACATGATGGGTTTGTTTTTAACCTGGTTTTATATTACTGAACTGTTCTGGACGAGTTTAAAAAAATCAGTTTGAAGAGTTTTTTCTGTATTGAACTTCATGTGTGCAAAGAGCTAAAACAGCACGTGATAGTAGAGGAGCATTATGAATCCTTTTAAGCAGTTTTATTAAAAAGTATATTTAAGAACAAACTATTTTTTGCATCTTGTTAAGATGCCTTTACTAATTTAGTATAGGATATAAATACAGGAAATAAATCTAAGGCACAGGAAAAGGACAGAAGACAAGAGGTGGCTACTGTATTTGGGCCATTATTCCTAGTATTTGTAGACACATGTTAAAGAGGAAAAACAAACAGGATTTGTGCTGGCCCCATAAAAATTAAAAACCAATTATTGACCCTTAGATTTATTACATACAACTTAACAAAAGTTCCATTTCAAACCAGAAAGGCATAAATGTCCATCAGACGATGGTTCCCTCTTCAAGTAGATTTTCTCATAATAAACAACTTCTTTTTTTTCAGAGGAGGCCAATATGGGCCACAAAGGAAGTAACTTGAGTCCTTCCTCACCAGCTCATCTCAGATTGCTCTGGGCTCCATCAACAGTATCTATTGTTTGTTTTGTTTTTCTTTCCTGCTATTACAAATAATATACACACAATTCATGACTGTGACAGGATTGCCATGGTCTTTACTGCCAGAAACTTTGACTCTTCTCTTTGTTACACAGGACATCAGGTGAAGCCACGAAGAGCCCATGGTGGGTGACTGTCCTCTGGCTTCCTTGTTGAATTACCCTATAGCACTTGGTAGTAACGCCTTCACCTGGAGCCTACAGGATGGGGTTTCTAGTCCAAGCTCTGCTGTAGTCTAGTTTTAGGGCTTCCAACTGGGGTGCTTTGGTTTATTTGTCTGAGAAGGAAGTGATTTGGCTCTTTGCCTTTCTGCCCTGACATTCTTTGATTTCTGGTCTAAGTATAGCAGCAATCAACTAATCAATACATACTTAGACGGTTACAGCAGAGTGGCCTAAATTCAATAAGGCCACTTGCAGCCCGGAGGTAGAAGTAATCCGTGGTGTGTGTGTGTGTGTGTGTGTGTGTGTGTGTGTGTGTGTGTGTGATTTTTCTTTTTCCTTTCGTATTTATAATCCATTGAGCTCAGTAATCTGCAGCTTCTCTCCTCAAATGACATAAAACAGATACTTCCTTTAATTAGCGTAGGTTGAAATTAATTAGTCTCTGAGCCTATTTGCTCTGATATTTTTACAACCTCTTTGAAAAATAGAAGTCACCTTGGTATATTCAAAGCGCCGGTGTCTGGGGTCTCCTCTATTTTGATGGGACCACCAGGTCACACTGACCATCTGCGTTACACGGGTCTTGTCCTTCTGAAAAGTTCCGTGTCCATTGCGGCTTTGGGATAGACACCTCCTTTTCCAGCTCTGTCCCTGAATGTGAATGCTTCTAGGAGAGCTGTAGGAAAAACATCTATATCCTCAGAGTTCACTTTCTATAAATTTTAGAATTAAATCTATTGTCTAATATTTTTTTCAAACCACAGTATCAACCTTAACATTTATTATTTATGTGGAAGTTTATATAGTTGCAAAGTACTTATAAATACCATCTGTGGGGACAGCTCAATACTCTATCTTATCATCTCATATTCTCCTGACAAGGAACTTGAGGCTCAAAAGTCACCTTCTCTTTGCCATGTGTTTTGGGTTGCAGAATGAAGACTAAGGACATTCTTCTCCAATCTGTCTTAATGCAAGGTCCCTGAATCAAATCATTCTTTCTCCTTTCTTTTCAACTACACAATCCTACTGCCATAGAAGGAATGATGAAAAATCTATGTAAATGCTTATTTATTATACAACAAAACTATAAAATGTTGATGGGGGTCTTTTCCTAAAGAAGCATACACAGTGAGCTGCCCTGCCTCTTTGCTGGTTTTTCTTGAAATCATTTTTTGGTAGTGGTCATCCTCCCTCAGCATCTAATGATGTAGACACTGTGCATATAGAATCTAAAGTTTTGCCAAAAACTTTAAATATATCTAGATTCCAATAATGCACACTGGAAATAATCAAAGGAACCCTTTGAATATGGCAGCTAAATGTTGACTGTCATCTTAAGCACTCTAGACTCGGCTCCGGGACATAAAACCCTGTCCAGCCAGGATGATCCAAACCTTCTCTTTGCCTTAGATTACTTCATTTTAAATCATTACCCTTTTGAAAATGATTTTCTCTTTTGCCTTAGGAAATAGACTTTGGAGGAAAACACTTTCTACAAGCCAGGTTGATTGTGTTGGATTTCTCAGGTTCATAAGTAAGGAATAAATGATGCTCTTGGCTGCCATGTTCAGTTCAGAAGAAGCCAAGCCATTCCATAGAACTTTAAGTTTCTCTTTTGAATCTCTGGACAAATAAAAAGTAAACATTTATGTAACAAGACTATTGTCATGAAGGGTGTTGGTCTCAAGACAGGTAAATACCTGACATTACTCTTGGAGAGAGCTTACCTCGAGTCCTTTGGAGGAGCTGTCGAGCCACAAAATTAGCGAAGATGTTGTCTAGCTCATAGCTGATTGCAGAGACTTTTTGATTCCTCAGTGTACCAAGCAGGAATAGACTCTGTGGGTTTCAGTAGCATCAGTAGTTTCTATGATTTTATACTGGTTCTCAAAGTGACACTACCATGGAAAAAGTAACTACCATGGAAGCAGTAGAAAGAGTTCTAGAACCCGAACTGGGAGAAGTAATGTTTCAGTAGAAGCAAATCCTATTTTCAGTGCAAGTAAATTTCACATATATTATTGATTTAATTCAAATATTGAATTAACTCTATGAGTATCACCTATAAGTTAAGGCCCATGCTGGTTGCAGGGGCTCCAAAGTGAAAGAGATTAAAGCTCCTGCCCTCAAGCATTTTACATTCAAGTAAGTGTGGTGATATTTTTTTCTCAATAATATGACCAGAATGATAAAAAAAAGGACTTAAAACAATAAAGTGTTACCTAATATTGGAGTTTCAAAGAAATAATACATATTTCTTGGTATGCTGTTACATTTAATAATTACAAGGTATATGAGTTCCTTTTATTGCCCAAACGTTCTGGATAATTTAGATGTATTGCACTGTTTGCCTTCTTTGTGATACCTTTGGAAGGATATAAAATATGAAATGATAGAATCAAATCACACAGAAGATATACATGATTTAATTTTTTTTTAAGTTTCAGATGTAGAATTTTCTGATTCATCAGTTACATCCATCATTCATTGCTTGTCACAGCAAGTGCATTCCTTAACATCCATCCCCTATTTCCTTCATCCTTCCCCCTCCTCTCCTCTGGGACCCATCAGTGTGTTCTCTGTAGTTAAAAGTCTGATATTTGCTTCGTGTGTCTTCTTTTTTCCCCCAATATTTTGCTTTTGAAAATGACAGTCACACTAGTGAGTTAACCACACAGTATTTGTAAGACTACCCTTCAACAATGAATGTCAGTACCTTCATTTATTGAACAAACATTTATGCCATTTCATTTTGTTCTAGATATGGGGAAGAGAAATTCAAGAGATAGCGTGAGTAATAAAACAATACACAGCTCCTGACTTGATGTGCTCATCAGGAACACAGCTAGGGAACATGCTTGTAATCATGCAATCTCAGGAACCAAATTCCCTACCTAATGCAGAGCTTCTTTGTTCAGAGTCCTTGAAGAGAGTCAACAGTTTCTCTTCGAGTATCACTTAGTGTCCTGTTCCAGGTTTTATGATTCCCTGGAGGGGGAAAGTCTCTATCTCCATGTAGTAACCCCAGGTCCCTGTTCCTATCAGTTGTGCATATGTGCCTCATTTGTGCCTGAAGGAGCAGCAGGTAACAATGTAACTCTTTTTTTCTTTTTTTAAATTTATTTGGCAGAAAGAGAGAGCACAAGTAGGGGGAACAACAGGCAGAGAGAGAAGGAGAAGCAGGCTCCCTGCTGAGCAGAGAGGCTGACAGGGGGCTGGATCCTAGGACTGAGATTATGACGTGAGTGGAAGGAAGATGCTTAACCCACTGAGCCACAGAGGTGCCCCAATTTAACTCCTTCTTTATCACATAAATCCTGAAAACACACAGAAACAGATATCTCTATCTCTTCCGTTCTTCCCTCAGTATTTTTTTCTCACAAGTTTTTTTTCCCCCCAAATTCCTTAAGGCTCTCCTCATTGTTGGCTGCTGTTTTTGAGATCTGTGTCGATCACTAGCTATATAGTACATGTAACATGCATGATGTCAGTTCCTAGTGAACTGTTTCAGGGAAAACGTGTCATAAACAATACATACAAGAATGCCTGAACTAACAAGGGTGAAAAGTTATTTTTCCTCAAATAGAAATCCATCACAGGCCAACTTTTCTTTGAATTTTTTGTTTCCATGAGAAACAAAACTTACAAAATTTGAGAATATTGGTACAAAGACTATGATAATAGAAAATAAACCATGTTTTTTCCAAAAATATTTTTCAGCCTCATATATGCAAGAAAATGAAAATAATACTCTACATTTCATATGCATACCTTTGTAATTGGAAATTATACTCTTTGTGTGATAAACATAGCAACTGCTCTGACTGAAAACTCAAGAAATTACATCAGATACAAATAAATCTTTCTTCCTTCCCTTCTTTAGTTTCATAATAACTATGGCAGGTAACACCTGTGTGCCGACATTCACTCCAAAGACTAGGATTATGGAAGTGTACATGATTTTGGTGTGAGAGAGAGAAGCACCTACCTAAAGTGAGGTTTGTTTTGCTACAATGTTGCTGCATTATTTTATAAGACCAGAGTTCATTTATGACTCAAGAATGAATGTGGAAGAAATCCACATGGAAATCATTTTAAGAGGTTTTATGTCAAAATTACTATTATTTTTTTAAAGATTTTATTTATTTATTTGACAGAGAGAAATACAGCTAGAGAGGGAGCACAAGCAGGGAGAGTGAGAGAGGGAGAAGCAGGCTTCCCGCTGAGCAGGGAGCCTGATGCGGGGCTCCATCCTGGGTCTCCAGGATCATGACCTGAGCCGAAGGCAGTCGTCCCACCAACTGAGCCACCCAGGCACCCCCCAAATTATTTTTAATTGCTTTATCAACTTTCATTATAAGTACCTGATAGCATTAAATATCACTTTTCAAAGGTGTCATTTTTCTGTCACTATATTCTCATTTTTGACCTCAAGAACTCTAGATTATAATAACTGGAAGAAATGTAACTCAGAGATATCACAGACCTTGTGAAGCCAAAGTGAAGACTAAAGCTCATCCAGGTCTGCATGACTTTTCAGCTCAGCACAATCTGGCACTTTCCCACAAAGAACTGTCAAGTTCTTCGATTTTTTAAAAAAATTTTTTCAAGATATTTATTTAGATATTTAAGAGAGAGCGAGAGAGACAGAGACAGTGAGACAGTGAACAGAAGCAGGGGGAGTGGGAGAGGGAGAAACAGGCTTCCTGCTGAGCAGTGATCCTTGGACCCTGGGATCATGCCCTGAGCCAAAGGCAGATGCTTAACCAACTGAGCCACTGAGGCATCCCCTGTTTTTTTTTTTTTTAATATTTTTATTCTTCTATTTAATTGACAGAGAGACAGCGAGAGAGGGAAAACAAGCAGGGGGAGTGAGAGGGAGATTAGATTCTTTTTTGAGCACATAGGTTTCACAAGCAAACACAGGATTGTAGAGTAAATTCAAACTTTGTTACCTATAGCTCATTTTGTCACTTTCCTTTGTCATTAAAATACCAAAATAACTTTCTAAAATGTATAATGCTTTTATTTTGGGGAATGGTATCAAGATATTATCTTGTTTTTTTTATTTGCTTGAGATTCAGCATTTGGAAAATAAATACTCCTCTCTGATTTTTTTTTAAAACAAAAAACCAAAGCAGTGACATTTTTTTTTGTCACAGAGTCAGTGTTGTAAGTTAAACAGCATTTGTCAGACTATATATTTATGATACATTTGAATGAAATAGAAACACAAGTTTTCTATCATTTCGTAAAGTTGATTTCTTTCTAGCAACAAAATCAAAGCCGTTAGTACTTATTGTTCACATCCCGTGTTGCCCAAAGTTATCAAGATCAACCTTACAGTTTTTAAAAGATCTTTTTTATCACATAAGAATAGGATTTAGTGGAAATCCTAAATGACGTGCTACATTTTGTTCATATAGAGCATCTTCCATGAATTATGTTTGTAAAGTTGATAAAGACAAAAGTTGCGATAAAATTAGCAACAAGAATAGATACCTTTTGTTCTTTTTGTTCTTTTTGTGTCTTTTTGTTCCAGCTGCTTTAGCACTCATTCCCTGGCATGGTTTGCTTCTCCCCACTTGACAGACCAGAGCACTGAGGATCAGAAAGATTCACAACCTACCCAATTCCCAAAGTGAATGAATGACAGAAGCAGGAATAAGATTCATATCTGAAGCTCAATTCTGCCACTCGACCATGCCTCAAATAAGAGTGTAGGACAATTCCTTCTCAACTTTTATAGCATTTTGACCTATAACTATTTTCTATTAATTTCATGCAAGACCAAACATCATTGTCATTTCTATCTTCTATTATTGAGCATTAAATCGCCTTTAGATTTTTCAATATTGTAGAGATAAAGTATGTACCATGTAAAACCTAGGAAATATCTAAAAGAAGCAGCATGTTGTGCATTGCCATCCAATTTTGACCATAATATGAATAAAAATTAAACTTTTAATTTAGTATCTATTTAAGCCTTCTTCTTTTGGCATGTTCAGAATAGCATAATACCCTACTTGTTTAAACAGAGAAATATAATTGCTATCTGAATAATATTTTTTTAAATTAGACTATATTCAAACTCTAGATAGAAACCTCATTGTCTTCTGCTCCACTAAAAAATTGAAATAATAGATTATAGGTTCACAGTATGCATGAGAAAGAGGATACTCTCATAGACCAGAAGCTTCCCCCATGACTCCCAATATTACAGACGCAGCTAGACATTAATGGGTTCAGATTAGAAAACCATGTTTCATAACATAATCCTATGAGTACTTTAATAAATGGTAGATTTTTTATATTAAAGGTGGGCTGTGTTGTTTTGAAATAAAAAGAGCATCGCTTACTAGAGGTTCGCTTTCTGCCTGAGTAGAGAGGTAGATAGATGATTGATTGATTGATTGATTGATTGATACAGGTTTGTTTTTCTTCTGCCTCACTGGAGGAATAGATCAATTCATGGATAAATAATGGATAGTTGGATAGATGGATGTAGTTTTGCTTTCCCTCTTAACTCTCTGGAGAGATAGATAGATGATACATGGAAAGATAAATTTTCTATAAACTGATTCCGAACTATGACCTGCGCTAACCTGATGTATAAGTTTCTTCTATCTTATCCTATTTGAGCTACAGAAGAGAAAGGTGACATTATACAAACAGCCATGATATTTAATAATTGCTTATGTAAAATATTCTTCCCTAGCAAACTGAAAATTCCTAAAAATCTCTTACAGAACGTTAACTTGGAAGCGTTTTGTGTTTTATACAACTCACTGATAAAATGTGACTAGAAAGATTAAGATACAAACACAACTCCCATGATAAAGGGTATAATCGGGCAAATCCATTGTGACTTGGAAATCAAAACAGGAGCTAGCATGCCAATGAGTTGGGCAAAGCTTTACATACACGGTAGCATTCAGGATGAATTTTGAAAAATGAATAATGGTTTTCCAGGAGAAATGATATCCTTGGTTTAAAATAACACTAGGTAAAAATGGGCAGAGTCATGAATGTTCATGAGTCATGGCAAGAAGGGCAGGGTGCTTGGGTGTGGGAACAAGTGGTGGTTGAGATCCCAGAGCTGGGACTTCGTGTACATCACAGGGTAGTGTGGAATCCATCCTACTACTTGGGGAATGGGAGAAAGGATAAGCTGCCAGGGATTTTTAGGTGATGGGGAGACATGATCAGGTTTGTTGCAGAAACAAGCCAACAGATTACTCTACCTGGGATAAGCAAATACTTGAAAGCAGAGATCCCTGTCTTTGGGCTTGGCCCAGTTGTTGAGAATGTTGGAAATCCACATTCAGAGAGGTGAGAGAAGTTGGTTTGATTAAGGAGAACCAGTATAGGATAAGGCAGGGGACATCAGACCATCAATGGCCTTGAAAATCAGGTGTCCTCTTTCCGGCATTGTGGGTAACAGAAACTCAGGTGCTGCATTAGAAGTGAATGGGCAACAAAAGTTTTGTGGAGGCCAGGAAGACTATAGGTCTGAAAACGGACTTGGGGGTTGGTGATAATGAAAGGTAAAGTCAGTCATTCATCCTCCTTATAAAGAACTGGATCAATGTGGACCACAGTCACAGAAGTTATTTCTTAAGAGGTCATATGGAAGTAAATTTTTTTTTAGGATTTTATTTATTTATTTGACAGAGAGAGAGAGAGAGAGACAGAGACAGAGAGACAGAGACAGAGATCACAAGTAGGCAGAGAGGCAGGTAGAGGGAGAGGAGGAAGAAGGCTCCCTGCCGAGCAGAAAACCAATGCGGGCCTTGATCCCAGGACCCTGAGATCATGACCTGAGCCAAAGGTTTTAACTCACTGAGCCACCCAGGTGCCCAAAAGTAAATTTTTGAATATTGCATTTCCTGATATCACAAATATGGAATGCAAAACTTGTATTTATGTAATCTTATTTCAGAACTATGACATTTGTATTTTTCCTGCTTTATGAAAATCATTTCTCCTTTTTCATATTTGAATTGAAATTCATCCTGAAACAAATTATTTTTCTCAGCTTACCTATGAACCTAATTTGGCTGGTTTGGTTTATTTGTCAAATTCAATTACACAAAATAATGCCATTTTGAAGCTCTGGCCATGTTATCTGTCTCCTTATCGTCCTTATGTAAAAAAAATATGCACCGTTTTCAACTATTTTGTAATGTTGAGTGCTCCACTCTTACATCTGCAGTACTTACCGTAGGTATATGCATGTCTTTTGAGATGTGATATTGTTATTTCACTACTTAGACCTTCCTGTATACTTTTAGTCTGACTACCTTCTCTCATTCAACACTTCCTTAGGGACATGACAGTGTAACAAGAGAAGCCTCATCACTGATGCCCTAATACTACATCAGTGAAATGTACATAGCCTGTTTAACATTTGAGGAAGAGTATCCAGGCTTCATGCTCCTTCAAACTAGATAATGAAATCATTTCAGGTCTGAGTATAGGTCTGAAGAAGAGATACCATTATATATTAAGTTCTGTCAAAATTAATGATATTTAATAGGGAATTTCAAATTGCTATGGGGACAAACTGTCTTAAGATTTAGATACAATGATGGAATAATTTCATGAGAGAATGTATATAAAGATATAAAGTATCTTCCCTGGCATGATTTAGACATACCATTAGGCATAAAATAACAACATTTTAGTAGGATTTATTTATCAATATGTGTTTTAGGCACAATGGCTTTATCATGATGAAGATTATTATTTTATTCTCAGAATAGTTAAATAATCTTATGACTAATTGTTCAGTGGAGGAAAATGTAAGGATGATTGAAAAGACTTAAGAAAAACAGAAGAATTGATATAAACTCAATTCAAGTATGTTTCAGCCTTGCTTTTTTTTCTTACTGCTGTGCTGTCTCTGCAAACAAATTAGAAGTAACAACTCTCAGTCCTTAAAATTATTCTGTGAATATGAAGAGACTCTTTCTTCGATTGATTCCTGAAATTTTTTTGAAGACACATTTATCTGCTCAATTATTCCCAATCAATGACTAATTGAACTAGCCATTACCCTCTGGAGAAAATGGTGATGTCTGGTCAATTTCTCTCCATGCAATAACATCAGAAGTACAAAATGACATTAAGTAAAATAGCAATTTGTAAAAGGCAAAAATTCTCAAAGGAATTTGCAGTGTTAGATTGCCAATGCTTCCGTCACTTGAGATGGTATTTTTAACCGTGCTTGTGAATAAGAGAAAGATGCTTTTATGTAATAAATTCAGTAACTTGAAGAGTATGTTGACAGTGTACCATAAATTCCTTGGATTTTTACAGCTTAAGTATAACTGAGTTATTTTTAATCAAGACACATGTTAAATTCCATTCTATAGTTCCTTTTCCTTTCCCCTCAGCCCCAAATAAAAATTATTAGAAGGATGATTTCTGGGAACTTAATGATAATTTTTTGCTAAGAATATTTTTGCTTTCCTACAGCTCTTATGTTTCTACCGAGTGCACGAGTCTAGTTCTGTCAGTTGCAAAAATATTTAACATGTCCCTGCGGCCCACGCTTATCAACTTCCCTAGGATCAGCACTGGCAGGTCCCAGGTTTATGTGTCCATACTCCCTGTGGGACCTTGGGGTATGTCCCACTGGGGTCTAGAAATGAGAGTTAATTTTTATTAGCTTAACAAGTTAACATGGTCCAAATACTAGAACATAGTTTGGAATTCTTCAATCCTAATTTTGGTAACAGTCATTGGTATTCAGTTAGAAAGATCTGAGTTATCACAAAGTGTCCAATGATTTACATTCCAGACAAAATAATCATGGTGAGTTATGTTCACAAGCACTTAAGGATCATTCTTAAATTGCATGTAGGTCCTGCTTCAAATTCTCTTTATACCTGTAGACATGTATGTCCTCCCTACTTTAATGTGTTTGTGCAGTAGTAAATGGGTGAATGCATACATTTTTGTCCTCAATATCTGTGAAAGCTCATAAAAACAGATTTAAATTCAGGCATTTTTCTTTCCATTCAAATTTCACTAGAAAAATTTTAAAATGCATTCACTTCTAGTATGTTGTTTGAGCATCCCAACAAACTTCCAGCAGAACTTAGATCCTGTGCAAGAAGTGAAATTCAGTGAACTCCAGGGGAGCACCCGATTTTCTCATTTGTAAATGAAGAGAAAACAAGGCCAAGCAATAGAGTCTCAAAGAAGGTAGAGGGCTTGACAAGGACACAAGTGTGGTGAAGCAAAGGTAGCCATTCTTCTCACTTTGATTGCTCAGCTTTTCCTCTCAAGCAAGTGACCTATATGATAGCCAAAATAAGCCTACTGGATGAGTAACCGACACAGTTAGAGAGGTAGGTCATATTTGGACTGCTTCAGATAGATTCGACCTCGGTTGGAATGATATGTGGGAAGTACTTGTAACTAACTCTACCTGACACCAGTCAGGCATTCGGTAAATCGTAGCTAGTAATTGTCAATTGTAGCTTCATTTAACTTGAAATATTTTCGAAATCCTTATTTCAGACACTCTTCATATGTTTGTTCTAAGTTGGATTCATAGCTCATGGTTTTCTACCTGTTATATAACAAATATTTGCAGGAATGCACATTCACTTTCTTATTTACTTGCCTACAGTAGATGTTTTTGAGGGTATTGGAATATAATTGATATCTTGTTAAAAGTAAAGCAAGATGCATATTACAGAAGACAGTTTATAAGGTGAAGAAATCATCCAAAGCAAAATGAATCAGTAGATAACAAATGGCAGCGTGCAAAGAAGTACTGAGATTAATTTGTCAAGGGCTAATGTGCTGGGAATCCCTGGTCCCCAAATTCCACTCCATAATAATAAAATACGGTTGGAGCAGCTGCACTGCTATTAAAGTCAGTGGTGGACACATAACTGGTGTAAGGGTGTGGTAAAGAACATTTTCCTTCACTAAACGAATGCTTTTGTGATCAAAAGACAAAGAAATTTTCATTTTTCACCTTAGCTTAGGGGCCACAATGGAATTTCTACAACCTGGAGGATGGAGGTCTTGCAAGATTTTAAGCAATGTCAGAAAGATGTCTTTCTGGGAAATCCTACATGCCTTAGAACAATTAATTAGTGATGATTCTTTATGCTGTGCCATTTGCTACCTATGGATTCATTTTGCTCTCTATTTATTTTCCCATTTTCTCAAATCTGCACCTTGGCCCCTAAATATTTGGAAGGAATGAGAAGATTCAGAGAAGACTAGGCCACTTAAAAAGTAAAGAGCCAAACAAACCAAATCAAACCAGAAACCAGGAAATGGGTTGTCAGATCTACCTACCTAACAAGATAATAATGCATTTATGTTCTTCATATATGTCACTAGGATTTGGCAGTCTATAAATTACAGAGAACTCACTCATTCTTTTAATTCCAGAAAGTTGAGCATATAAGCCATTTCATAGGAATTGGAAAGTAGAGATACTTCTTTAACCTTCTGATAGGTATGTCCAACTGGGTGGCAATGGTCATAATTTAATAATTTCTATTGTTTATCCTTTGGAGATTGCCATGAAAATTATGTTTCATTAAGTGAGCAAAACACATTTAGTTGAGTGCTAATATTACAAGGACCCTGGGATCATGACCTGAGTTGAAGGCAGATGCTTAACAACTGAGCCACCCAGGTGCCCCAGGTGCCTTTTAAGATAAGCTTTTATTATTATGTAACTTATAGGTTGCTACAAACATTCAGTTGAGAAACTATTTTTGTCATTTTACAATGTAAGATTATCAGTCTTGCTCCTATTTGAGAAGCTTGTATACATTGAGATAAAAATTTTATTTTTAGGAAACTTATGAACTAAACCAATCCATAATTTATGTATATATGTATATATTTCTTCTTTTCTATTTATTCTGTATGAAGATAGCAAGATATCTTGCCTTATATAAACACTTAACTACACTTTGTTCTTGTTCCTAGAAGTTCAGCTTAGGTTGACACTTTTCTTTTGTGACTCTTCATCCCTAGTATATACTAGTTGGAAGTAATTTTCAACTACGGGAAAGTAAACGTGAGTTAGAAAGCTTGTGAGCTCCTTTAAATTTGTTTTCACAGTGAGATCTCTTTGTTCTGTTCTAATTAAGATGTCAGAATACTAAACTCATGTCTATAAGTTATGGACATTGCAAAATCCAATAAATGTTAAGTTTCAGCTTATCCATCCGTTTGGTACCCTTCATGCATAGATGGTTTATATTCCATCCTTGGAGTGAACTAGATCAAACTTTCCTAAGTAAGACAATGATCTTTAGAAAATAAAAATGAAGAAAAGTTTTGGGAGCCTAATGAACTTCAGAAATAATGAATATAATGCATCCCTCCAAAATAATTTTTTGACAAATATTTTTAGAGTCTGCACTGTGGCTAGGTGGCTAGGCACTGTTGTGGATAATGAGGATGGATACATCTGCCTTCTCAAGCTTGTATTCTGCTGGGGAAATAGAAGAAATAAACAATCAACATGGCACATGATACAAGGGTTCATTTAGTATTCTAGAGGAAAATAAGTGTTATTTTAAAAAGGAAAATAGACAGTGGGATAAAGGGGATGTTATGGATATCCTAATGATGGAGATCATCCCACTGAGAAATTGATGTTTGACAAATATTTTTAAAATATCAGGTATTTAGCTCTATGGATATTTTGGAAAAGAACATTCTAGATAGAAGGGACAGCCGAAACAAAGACACCATGCAGATGTCAGGTGTACACTGGTGGTAGGATTTGATGTTTATGGAACTAAGATTTCATTAGAGGGCTTTGAACAAAGGTAAACAATATGTCTACTGTATTGACGATTTTATTCTGAACAGACAGGGTAGAAGCAAGAAAGGCAGGTGGAAGCAAGATGTGGTTAAACAGATGAGCTATAATAATGACTTGGATCAAAGTGGTCATGGTGGAGAAGGTCAAAATTGATTAGATTCTGGATGTGTTTTAAGCTAGAAGAAATGGAATATCCTGAGGGCATCGCATCCTTATAAATGTCAAATAACAAGGCCCTGAGAAGTCCTGCAATAAATAAAAAATTCCATTTTCAATTAGCTTTAGTACACATTGACCTTAGAATTCTTTTTTAAAAAAATATATGGCAACCATTAATTTGTGGCACTAATGGTGCACAGAACATATTTAGAAATGCTGTCATAGAAACCAAGACAATTTGTAAAACTAAGCATAGTCTAAACTGTTCTCCTCCAAATAAAATCATATTCCCTTTGATATGATATATGCTATATAGCATAGCTCGACAGTCTCAGCTGAAAATGCAATTTAGATTTCACACCTTCCTTATTTTTAATTTTGGAATTCTCATAAGACCTGAGGAAGCAAAGGACAGATTTTATGTTTTTATTTTTCCCTAAAAATATTCTTTTCTCTTTATTGAATGAACAAGAAGTCAATAAATTATCTACTTTCTTTGACTAAAGGACATGCATTTTTCAGACACTTGTCAAGAGCATAGGATATATTTTCTGCAGGAAAGCTCTGGTTTTTTCACTTCTAGTTTTAAAAAGGGGAAAATTACTGATGGCTTATGAAAAAAAAAGTTTCATTTATTTATTGAGTCACTAAATCTAATTAGGTCTATTATTCTTAAGAACTCCATGGTAACTCACAAAACCAGAAAGACTGATTCACATAGATTCCATACTTGAATGCCTTATTATTATTGCAACAGAACTCAGAGCACTGCCTTGCATAAGAAGCTGTCAGAATTTCTATTCATTCCAAGAGTTTATAAATTAACTATGGGAATATTTCTGGTTTTAGTGTGCTTCATTCTAAAAGCCTTGGTATCTTCAATATCTATCGCATTTTTCTCTTAAGACTTTTTACATTCATATACCTTTATTATAGATTCACATCTTAAAAAAAGTCCACTGGGCACAAATTCATTAATTGTGCTTTAAAATAGGCAGATGAGGACCAACCATGTTAACGTTGCAATTGATTTTGACAATTGGTAATGCTTCAGAAAATAGAGATATTTGTATTGACATGTCCAATTTGGGGAACTTTGTTGAACCCAGTTTCCTAATCTCATATTGAATATGTTGACTATCCATGAAGTCTGTTAAATACATAGCATGGAAACAGTATGTTAAGCATAGTTGATCAAAGTCAACTTTGTTTTTTAAGAATATGGATTCTAAGTTTACAAAGAACCTTATAGAAATCCAGAGGTCCATTTTATGGATTAAGAAACATCAAGTACTCACAGCTTAGTAATATCAAATGAATGCTAAAGATGCTTTCTCTTCAACTTCGTGACTTGAACCATCTGTTGACATCACACAATTATGGAAAAATAACATCTTACTAAGGAGAGAGAAGCAGAAGGAGTACTTCAAGTAAATGACTAAAATACTTCTCATAGACACTGGTTTTATCAATTTGCACTTCCCTATTTCAAGGGCTGGTAGAGTTGTGTGCCTACACTTTCCAGTTGTATACTCCGTTCACTTAGTGCATAGTTGTCCTATTCAGTTTGCTTTTTAAGTTTTAAATTAAGCATAATGAGCCTTTATCCAGAAGGTGAAGGGGAAAGGAGGCATGGGAAATAAAGAAAAAAATCCCAATATAGCAATTGTTCTCCCTAAGTTTTTGGTTCATTTTACCTTTAGAAGGCTAAATATTAATTCACCTCTTTAGGTCCTTTTTTTTCCTTTCACTTGAGGATCTTTCCAAAATTGTTCTTTTTAATCTATCAAGGTACCAATGTCACAACCATTTTGTCATATAAAACACTGCAAAAGTTGAGAAAAAAGTAGTTCTCCCTACTCTGATATGTTTTTCCTTCCTTATATTATTGAGGGAGCTCAAGAAACAAAGCAGAGGTGTCTGTTCTATGAGATTTCTGACTATGATGACTATGGCATGTGTATAAATTGCTAAAAAGCATCCATTTTTAATGAACCCCCAAATTTACTCTTTGATGCCAAATCCTTTCTTCCTTGTTTAAAAATTATTAGGACCTTTGAACTTGGTTTGAAGTGAGAATTTCCAGGCTGACTCCAGGATTACTGATGGCAACATCGTAATATTTGATGCGGTGGGCAGAACACTTTGCTAAGCTTGACGTCTATGAATCCATGTTTTCCAGTTGTCATGAAGGACATTTGCACGTCATTACCAGATTTCATTTATTTGTTATGGTTCCTCATCATTTATTCCATTCTCAGATTCGTATTTCTAGCATATCTGGCAAGAGTCCCCAATTTCGTTTCTTTTCCTCTGAATTAGGCAAATTTCTCCACTGAATTTCTTCTGCTCTCATTCCTCTGCCATGATGGAATGAGAAGGATGAGGTTGCACAGGTGGTTGGTTCCCTCACTTGGGTAAAATACAAATGGGTGTTGATGCCCATGGGAGCCCGTGTTGGAGAACACCATGCTGGTGGAGAGAACGCCATCCGTTCTTATTGACTTCCACATGATGTGGGCAGAAGGCGTGGAGTAGGATGGAGAACCATATTGGTGGAGGTGACAAATGGGGGTACTTGTCAAATCTCCACTCCCTGGAATATTCACTCAGTGTTGACATGATCCCTGTGGGGATACTTCTTTATGCTGCCCGTAACTGAGTATTCACACGAACAGTTTCCTTTGTTCAGGTCTCAGTTCACTGCTACACTTTATTGCATTTTATCCTGTACCCTAGTGAATACAGACATATTTTGTATCATTATGATATTGTTGATATCTTATGATTAAGATGATATCTTGTAATTAAGATTATGTTGATTTATGATCAACAAGCTTACTTTTTTATTTAAAGATAATTACATTTAGGAGAGCCTGGCTGGCTCAGTCACTAAAGCATCTGCCTTCAGCTCTGGTCATGATCCCAAGGTCCTGGGATCAAGCCCCTGGTCTGGCTTCCTGTTCAGTGGGGTGTCTACTTCTCCCTCTCCCTCTGCTGTCCCCCTGCTTGTACTCTCTCACTGGCTCTCTCTCTGTCCGTTAAATAAATAAATAAATAAAATCTTTAAAAAAAAGATAACTATATTTAGATTTTTATTATGGGCTCCACATAGGTCTGTCCTTTTTTTTTTTTTTTTAAGATTCTATTTATTTATTTGACAGAGAGAATGCTCCGTGTGCAGGGGGTCTGGAAGGCAGGTGTGTCCCTGGCATCACATGCTGCAGACACACACAGGCCTCAAGACGCTGTGAGCAACACAAGTCATAATAAAGCATCATAAAACGAATAAGAAGTGAAAGCTTTGGCTATCACCTTTGTTTAATAAAATTTAATTATAGTTTTATGGAACTTTTTTGGTGAGTACTATATTCATAAATGACTTGCACAATTTCTGAATCCTTCTCTTCTTGCCACTTGGGCACACCACTGGATCTCCCTCTGCTCACAGGTTTTCTGAGACTGTCAATTTGGGGTGGTGCCAGGGATTTTCAATTCTAACCATTTCCCTGGTGATGCTTGTCCTGCTGGTCCCAGGCTCGTATTTTGATAACTACTGACAGCAACCAAATGCCAGGAAAAAAAAAAAAAAAAGATTTTCTCTTCTGAAAAGGGACAAGGAAAATCCAGGACAACTAGACAGGATCATTCTAGAAGATACAATTTTTACAGACACAGGGCACTGACATTTCCCTGATCATTCAAATCCTGTGTTTGTGTTTGTGTTTTTGTTTCAGTTTATTTGGGCCGGGGGTGGGGGATCACAAGGGGAGAGGGAGAAGCAGGCTCTCTGCTGAGCAGGGCCTCTATCTCAGGGTCCTGGGATCATGACCTGAGCTGAAGGCAGACACTTAACTGACTGAGCCACCCAGGCATCCCCAAATTGTGTATTTTAAAATACAGTTTCTCCGAATTTTCGAAGGGACTGGTTAGTTTGTACAAACTTGTCAATATCAAGAGCAAAAGTAAGGGAAAATATGAACTTTCCCTTGAACTCAAATATGGGAAACCAGAATTATGTCTACCAGTAATTCCTATTAATATTGCTATTACCCTCTTGTTTCTCTTCATATTTCCATAATATTTACATAGTGTGTTATAGCTTACAAAGAATGCAAACATACATTAATTAATTTGAGTGCAAATTAAGTATTCACACTTGGCATGATTTTGTCCTATCACGTATCCTTTAAAAACGCATAAAAATTCTAAATAGAACGTGCTTATCATTTAAAAATATTTTACAAAAAACTAAAATCACCCCTGGGTGAATTGAGGGCTGCTTTATCATTTGTTTTGTTACAAGAGGTGACTGAATTCAGTCAGTCATTCAGATCACCAAATGACGTCAGCCACCCGAATCCTACACAGTGCTTGAGGTGCTAGCCCACAAGCCAACAGCTTCCATCAGTCAGGGAGGAAAAAAAGCAGTTGTAACTTTAGAGTTACAAATGGAAATATCACCTTTTTAAAATAACAAGCTTCCTTTATTTAAAACCTGTTATTGGCACTTCTATTATAACACTTATCACACCATATTGTAATCGGTAATTGTTGTTTAAAAATAATTACTTAAACCATGAGCTCCTTGAGGTTAGGGAACCTGTAATGTGTTTCTGTTTATTTTATTTTCTATTGCCAAATAGCAGGTTTTTAACTAATGTTTGTTTGGATTGGCACATGTAGGGATACATGCAAAAAATAAGGTTATGGAACTGGAGAAAGACACAAAAAACTCTGATGCCTTAATTCTTTTTGGTTGAGAGATAGGAAGGATAAAATCTTCATTTATGCTCTATTCCTCTTGGTCTTGGTAGTTATTCTTAACTTGAGTATGTATTTGATTCAGCAGGGGAGATATTTTTTTAAGGTTTTATTTTTAACAAATCTCTACACCCAACTTACACCCCCAAGATCAGGAGTAGCTCGCTCTACCAGCTGAGCCGGTCAGGTGCCTCTGTGCTGTGGGAGCCTCTACATCCAACTTACACCCCCAAGATGAGGAGTGGCTACGCTCTACCACCTGAGTCGGCCAGGTGCCTCTGTATGGGAGCTTTTTAAATAACAAAATCCTGGTTTCGGGCCCCTATGCAAACTGCTTCACTAAGTCCAGTGTTGGTTCTTAGAATTTGATTTTTAACAAGAACTCCAGATAATTCTTCCTACTGCAGGTAGTTCATTAGCCACACTTCAGGAAAATTACTGAAGATCAAGTGACAAACTAGCAGATGAAAAGGTATTGATCTCCAGATCTAGATAGAGCTATAGACAAATTAGCATCATGCAAAAATAATATATTGATAGTTTATTCTTTCTGTGCATTTCTATGAACATTACCACTTTTTTAAATTATATTTTATGACCAGCTAACAATTATTTTCCCCCAACAAATGGAGATAAAGCCTCTTAGGGCACATTTCAAGTTACATAACAACATCCTGAATATGTTGGGGTCACCAATAGACTACTTGTTGTGAAACCTTTGTTTTGTCTTTCCAGTAGTAGCGTTAATCATAAAACTTTCATTTGCCTGTCATGTGGGCGACACAGGCACTCTCAGAAAAGGTGCTTCAGGAGGAGTGCCTGTGAATGGGTACTTATAACACATTCAATTTTGAATAGGCATTATACTGTCAGAAAGACAGATTTCGTTAGGCCATTTAGAAATATATGTTTGAAAACAGGACTGGAGACATCAACAAAACTCATTAGGAAGTAAAAGACACCCCCAAACCCACTCCTTTATACATTGGGAATATTTATATTGAGAATTGAATCACCTTGAGAATTGAATCCCATCAATTTAATTTGGGTTGATATTCTTGTCCATTGGGTTTGAAGAGGTGTTTCTTTCCAGGACCATAACTTTTTGGCCTTAACAGATGCTCATATACTAATGGTCATTCTTATCTTATTTGTGGGAAATCTTAAAAATCAATATGAATGTATGAGTGTGAAATAAAAAAAAAACCCTCTGTTCTTGCATTAGAGATTGTAAAGCCTGGTGGCATATGGAGCAGTGGATCAAGTCTCCATACACACTTCACTGTTACAACTTTTCTTTGTTACTACATCACAACTTGCCTCAGACAAGCCTAACTTCATATGATCCCCAGTTTTTATTTTATTCTTTATTTTTAAAGATTTTATTTATTTCATTGAAAGAGAGGGAGAATGAACAGTGGGGAGGGCCAGGGGGAGAGAGAAAGAGAGAGAGAGAGAGAGAGAGAGAGAGAGAGAGAGAGAAGCAGATTGCCTACTGAGCAGGAAGCCCAAGGTGGGGCTCAGTCCCACGACCAGGAGATCATGACCTGAGATACAGGCATACAGTTAACCCACTGATGCTCACAGTTTTTAAAAGCATTGTTTACTATGTAGATATTTTATAGTTGCTTTAGCATATAAGAAATATATATATAGAGAGAAATTAAATAAAATTTCAAAAAGAAATGTTGGAATCTCCTAATATTTGATATTCACATAATGAATGTTCATTTGAATTTATTCTACCTGGTTTTACTTCTGATAGATATTTTAAAAAGATTTTATTTATTTTATTTATTTGAGAGAGAGCATGAACGGGGAAGGCTAGGGGCAGAAAGAAGGAGAAGGAGACTTTCCAGCCAGCATGGAGCCTGACTGGGGCTCAACAGCTGGGCTGCATGCAGGGCTGGACATGGGGCTTAATCTCAGGACCCTGAGGTCTTGACCTAAGACAAAGGCAGATGCTTAACCACCTGAGTCACTGAGGTGCCTCACTTCTGACAGATTTTAAAATTCATATTTGAGGGATGCCTGGGTGGCTCAGTTGGTTAAGCGACTGCCTTTGGCTCAGGTCATGATCCTGGAGACCAGGGATCGAGTCCTACATCGGGCTCCCTGTTCGGCAGGAAGCCTGCTTCTCCCTCTCTCACTCCCCCTGCTTGTGTTCCCTCTCTGGCTGTGTTTCTCTCTGTCAAATAAAAAAAAAATCTTAAAATTCATATTTGACATTCTTCTGGAATGCCCATATTAACCATGTTTAAGTATAAGTTGAATACAAAACTATATTGCCAATTATTTTTTTAAGCTTTATTTATTTTAGTGAGAGAAAATACACTCCTGCATATGCAGGGGGAGGGGCAGAAGGAGAGGGAGAGAAGCAGAGTCCCCACTGAAGGCAGGAGCCAGGTTTGGGGGATCCCAGAACCTTGAGATCATAACCTGAGCTCAAATCAAGAGTCAGATGCTTAACTTACTGAGCCACCCAGACACCCCCATATTGCCAAATATTTTAAAATTAAGATCTCACATTTGTATTAATGAAACTATTGAAAAAAGTAGAAGTTCAGTAACTCAAGAAGGAGTAAACTTGTTTGGTCTTCTTTAAAATCATTTTTTTTAGATACAGGTAATTGAAATCCAGTAAGTATGACCCGCTGATATACATTATTCCATTTTATAATAATTAAATGCAAAAACATGGACACTTGAGTCAATGTGTTATTCAGTTATTCAAACCTCAGGTTTCAGTTATTCAAACCTCAGTAAGTGGGTTTACTTTCACTCCCTAATTAACTTGCTTGAAAAAAAGGTGATTGTTGCCTCCCTATGATTATTTGTTACAACTTAAATCCATTTTATTATCTATAATCACTTAATTTTATCTTAGAAAAGAACTCTAAAACTCCACAGAATTAATATATTTCTATTTACATTTTGATTAAATTATTTTCCAATATACCAAAAGTATGTATGCTAATCACAAGATATTAGTTTAGGCAGGATACTTAATGAAATTAAGGCTATCCAAATCTATTTGGAATATGCTAATATCACAGCAGTCTATTTGCCTATGATATTGTATATATGTTTTAAATGTATGTATTTTCTATACATTATATACAATGAAAATCTACTAACTATACAATGTTTAGGAGTTGTTGGGCTCTCAAAGAGCTGCCAATTTCACGTCTGTGTGGGGGGGAGGCAAGACTTTTTTCTAAATCTATAAATAAAAAGGACAATATTATTTTACAACATATTGTACATCCAGAGTCCTGCAAAGAGTTTATTAACTCCATTGGTCATTATAAAGAGCCCTTGAGCAGGAGAAAGTTCTGAAATCTCCTGTACAAGACTGTAAGACGTAACTGGGGAAGGAGGAAGGTGCCATAAACCTTATTAATAATATAGGGAGAATCTTCCAGGCAACACCTTGACTGATTGCTCATTTTCCACTGAAAGTAAGGAAACCACATAAAACATTTCACAACCCCAGAAGTCATTCACAAGTATTCACAGGCCGTTTTCAGCAGGTTTTTTTTGTTGTTGTTGTTGTTGTTTTGTTTTGTTTTGTTTTGTTTTGTTTTGTTTTTCCAGACCTTGTTGAAAGACAGTCACACCTCCAGTGCTAGCTTGGTACAATTAGCAATTCAGTGCAGAAATAGCTCCAGTGTTCTTTAAAGACTGAACTTTGAACAATTTTGGACAGAGATTAAAGGTCATTATCAGTAACGGCATCAAATAGAGGGGACCGCCTTCTGGATTATTGTGGGCCACTACGGAGTATTGTAGACTACTGTGAACCAAGACTTAGGACTGTGATTGATGTGGAAATAAGGAAGCCATGAAAGAGGAGTCATATTAGAAAGACAGACATTTTTTCTGACACCTCTGGTTAAGTAAGTTACCAGTACCTTAGAGGAAGAGACAATGTCTATTAAAAATCATCTCAAATAGTTACATTCTTTATGTCTTATTTGTATTTGTTGGAGTCTTTTTTTCTTTTTTTTTTTTTTTTGGAAACTACACATAGGCCCATTCTCTGTTAATGCTCTTATTTTATTATTATAGTAAACACTCCAACTATGTATCAAGAGAAGCACTTTAAATAGATACACTGGGATCGCCCCAGCAGAGCCCGCTGCCCCTGAAACTGATAGCATGTTGTTTGGAAATGTGTGATACACCATCACTATGGTCAAAGTAATGCATACACTCTCTTTCCTGAAATTCTTAACCATTAAAAAAAATGATGAACATTACCATGAAAGGACTTAATTCTTTCCCTTAAACCAAGTGATATGTTTTATAGTAATAGAAGTTTGCCAAACATAATTATAAGAAAAATAGGGCATGTTTAGTAGCTTGAGGTTGTCAGAATTAACAATAAAATAATGGAAATATGTGTTGTAAGCTATCAATTTTGCATTTTTAGTTGACTCAGAAAGTCATCAAATGCTTTGAAGAATACATATGTATGAAGGATCATGCTGCCACAATTCTACCTAAAAATCACTTATGTTCTAAGACATCGTCATAAATAATATTTTAATCGTGTTAAATTGTCACCCTTAACCTGTTAGTCTGTTCTTTAGCCTGTTTTGCCTTGATCATAAAAAAATCTTCATGATGAATTAATAAAATATTTTAAATTACTGTAACAATATGACAGAATATGTATAGAGAGGTAGAGTAGATGGATCGGTGGATGGATGGATAGAGAGATAGATGGGGACACAAATCCTCTTTTAATAAGATTTTATTTTAGTTATTTGAGAGAGAAAGTGTGAGAGTAAGAGAGAACACAAGTTGGGGGAGGGCAGAGAGAGAGGGTGCAGCCGACTCTGTACTAAAGTGGGAGCCCTAGTGATGTGGCAGTCCTTCTCAGGACCTGAGCTGAAAGCATACATGTAATTGAGCTACTTAGGTGCCCCAAGATTTATCTTTTTATATGTATCTTTTCTCCAGTTTTGCTCAGTATTCTTTAAAATACAAATTTAAAGAGTATCATGAAAAAAGTTTTTCAATTTCTTTGAAAAATCTAGATAAAATGGGCAAATTTCTTTTCTTTTCTTTTTTTTTTAAAGATTTATTTATTTGACAGAGAGAAACACAGCCAGAGAGGGAACACAAGCAGGGGGAGTGAGAGAGGGGGAAGCAGGATTCCCGCCGAGCAGGAAGCCTGATGTGGGACTTGATCCCGGGTCTCCGGGATCATGACCTGAGCTGAAGGCAGTCGCCCAACCAACTGAGCCACCCAGGTGCCCCAAAATGGTCAAATTTCCATAAAATTTAACTTACCAAAGCAACTCAGTAAAAATCTTCTAATGTTAATTAGTACAGGATTTGCCAATTGTGGCACTATTGACACGTTGGACCAGATATGTCGTGGTTGGTGGGGCGGAGGCAATTGACAGGGCATTTTAGGATCTTTAGCAATGTTACTAGACAGCAGCTGTGACATGTGACTGCTATGAACATTTCCAGATGTTGTGCATGTCCCCTGAGAACCAAATGTCTCCACATTGAGAAATGCTAAAATAAAGGAAGCAGTTGAACATTTTCTAATGGAGAAAACACCATACCCATGCAGTTTTCTGGGTATTCCAGCGAATGTTGAAGGTATACAGGACTGCAATTTTATACCAACAATTCCAAAGAATTGGAAAAGAGAAAAATCAATGTACGAGATCAGGACAACTTTGGTAGCAAAACAGACATACTTAGCATGTGAAAGGAAAAATCTCTAGATCATTATCATTTATGAAGGTAGATAAAAACCCTTAACAAAGTTGCACCCAGCAAATGCAGTGGGATGTAAGACAATAGGACAAAATTGAGTTTACCCTGACAATGAAAGAAAGGTTTAACATTAGAAAATTGTGACCATTTACCATATATGTGGATTACATTAGCACACAAAGATCATGATTCTTCTAATAGAAACAGAAAAGACATTTGATAACATTTTACAGTCATTTATGATGAAGACAGTTGGCAAAGTAGGAACAGAAAGAAGCATCCTTAAAGTGATAGATGGGGCACTTGGGTGGCTCAGTTGTTAAGCTGTCTGCCTTCGGCTCACATCATGATCCTGGAGTCCCGAGATCGAGCCCCGCATCGAGCCCCACATCAGGCTCCCTGCTCAGTGGGAGGCCTGCTTCTCCCTCTCTCACTCCCCTTGCTTGTTTTCCCTCTCTGGCTGTGTTTCTATCTGTCAAATAAATAAAAATTTTTTAAAAATCATTTAAAGTGATAGATATCGGACATGTTTATAAAGGACATCTGAAAGTATATCTACCAGAAATCTGCAGGAAACAAATTCTTAATAGAAAAACATATTTTTTTATTTTTCTGATCCATGAGCATGGAATGCTCTTCCATCTTTTTGTGTCTTCTTCAATTTCTTTCATGAGTGTTCTGTAGTTCCTCAAGTACAGATCTTTAACTCCTTTGGTTAGATTTATTCCTAAGTATCTTATGGTTTTTGGTGCTACAATAAACGGAATCGATTCTCTGATTTCCCTTTCTATATTTTCATTGTTTGTGTATAAGAATGCAACTGATTTCTGCACATTGATTTTGTATCCTGCCACATTACCAAATTGTTGTATGAGTTCTAGTAGTATGGGGGTAGAGTCTTTTGGGTTTTCCACTTAGAGTATCATGTCATCTGCAAAGAGAGAGAGTTTGACTTCCTCTTTGCCAAATTGAATATCTTTTATTTCTTTCTGTTGTCTGATTTCTGTTTCTAGGATTTCTAACACTATGTTGAACAGTGGAGGTGAGAGTGGGCATCCTTGTCTTGTTCCTGATCTCAGAGGGAAGGCTATCAGTTTTTCCCCATTGAGAATGATATTCACTGTGGGTTTTTCGTAGATAGATTTTATGAGGTTGAGGAATGTTCCCTCTATCCCTATACTTTGAAGAGTTTTAATCAGGAATGGATGCTGTATTTTGTCAAATGCCTTTTCTGCATCAATTGAGAGTACCATGTGGTTCTTCTCTCTTCTCTTTTTGATTTGTTCTATCACGTTCCTTAAAAAATTAAAAATAAAGCTACCCTATGACCCTGCAATTGCACTACAGATGTAGTGAAAAGAAGAGCTATATGTACCCCAATGTTCATAGTAGCAATGGCCACAATCGCCAAACTGTGGAAAGAGCCAAGGTGCCCTTCAACAGATGAATGGATAAAGAAGATGTGGTACATATATACAGTGGAATACTATGCCTCCATCAGAAAGGATGAATATCCAACTTTTGTAGCAACATAGACTGGATTGGAAGAGATTATGCTGAGTGAAATAAGCCAAGTAGAGAGAGTCAAGTATCACATGGTTTCACTTACATGTAGTGCATAAGGGGTAATACAGAAGACAGTAGGAGAAGGAAAGTAAATGGGAAGTAGGGTAATTCAGGGAGAGAAACAAAACATGAGAGACTTTGGACACAGAAACAAACTGAGGGACTTGGAGGGAGGGGGTGGGGGGATGGGAGAGCCTGGTGGTGGGTACTGGGGGCACCTCTTGCATGGATCACTGGGTGTGAGGCATGGGCAATGAATCTTGGAACACTGAAAAAATAAAATAAGTTTAAAGTAAAAAAAAAAAGAGAAAAACATATTTTAAAAAATCAATTGGTAAAAGATTACAGTCACCTTTTCTAAACCTTAGTCGAGGAAGATAGGAGATATAAAATCACATTAAATTTTCAGAACTACATAGAAAGAAACCAGACCATTACTGTTCTTAAATGATTTAATTACCTACAGAGAAAATCCACTAGCTTTTGCACTAATTATTAGAAATGAGTACAGCAACAAATACATATTTGTAATTCTGTACTTCAGCTATAATATCAAATAAATATAAAATGTAATTTTAAATTTAAAAGGCACTTTTTGAAATGGCAGTGAAACATGAATTACTAGGAATACATCATAATTATAACAGGTTTGCAAGACTAGTATACAAAATATTATAATACTTTAATGAAAATCATTAAAAATCTAAATTAGTAGAGGCATTGCTGGTGTCCTTGTATGTAAATACTCAGATTCAAAAATTTATACATTCCCCCTCTCTGCCCCTAATCTATAAGTTCAATGCGATTCCAGCCAAGATACCAATAGGAACTTTTATTACACTATGAGGACCTGTTTAAAAAAATTATTAGGGGTGTCTGAGTGGCTCAGTCAGTTAAACACCTGTCTTTGGCTCAGGTCATGATCCCAGAGTCCTGGGATTGAGTCCTGCATCAGGGTTCTTGCTCAGTGGGGAGTCTGCTTCTCCTTCTCCCTCTGCCTACAGCTCCTCCTCCTTGTGTTCTCTCTCTATATCTGTGTGTGTCAAATAAATAAAATTTTATATATATGTACATAAATATATATATATACATATATATAAATTATAGAAGAATAATGTGTCAGCAGCATCCAAGGAAGAAACAACATGAGGAGAACAAAGCAATGATATTTAATAAAAGTGTCTATCATAGGATTGTCTGGGTGGCTCAGTGGGTTAAGCCTCTGCCTTCAGCTCAGGTCATGTTCTCAGGGTCCTGGGATCAAGGCCCGCATCGGGCTCTCTGCTCAGCAGGGAACCTGCTTCTTCCTCTCTCTCTGCCTGCCTCTCTGCCTACTTGTGATCTTTCTCTCTGTCAAATAAATAAATAAAAACTTAAAAAAAAAAAAGAATTTTTCTTCCAGAACGTTTTCTCTGGTTAATCTAGTTTTCTTTTACTTGTACTTTTACTCAATATTATATAACATTTCCCCCCTTGATCTCCACTTACCATTTTTTTTGCTTTTTGTTTTTAATGACACTGCATTTTTTCCCTTAAGTTTGGTAAATTACACCTAACATACAATTTACCATCTTAGCCATTTTTTTGTGCAGTTCAGTAGTGTCAAGTACATTTTCATTGTTGTATGACCATAACCCCCATAATTGCTGAAACATTTTCATCCTGAAAATGGAAACTCTATACTTGTTATACAGCAATACTGAATTTTCTCTCCCCCTGCCCCTACCAGCCATGATGCTACTTTCTGTTTCTATGAATCTGACCAGTCCAGATACTTCATGTAAGGAGAATAATATGGTATTTTTTTTTAAGATTTTATTTATTTATTCGACACACAGAGAGATCGCAAGTAGGCAGAGAGGCAGGCAGAGAGAGAGGAGGAAGCAGACTCCCTGCTGAGCAGAGAGCCTGATGTGGGCCTCGATCCCAGGACCCTGAGATCATGACCTGAGCCGAAGGCAGAGGCTCAACCCTCTGAGCCACCCAGGTGCCCCAATATGGTATTTGTTTTTTTGTGTGTGATTGGCTTATTTCACTTAGCATGATGTTGTCAGGGTTTATTCATGTTGTAGCAGGTATCAGAATTTCCTTTTTAAAGACGAATAGTATTTCAAGTATTCCACTGTATGTACTTACCATATTTTGCCTATCCATTCATCTGTTGAGGAACACATGCTGCTTTTACCTCTTGGCTATTGTGAATAATGCTTCTATGGACATGGGCATTACAAAGATCTCTTTGAGGCTCTGTTTCTGACTCTAATGAGTATATAGCCCGAAGTAGGATTCCTAGGTCTTATAATAATTACATTTTTAAATTTTTGAGGAACTGCCACACTATTTTCCATAGGAGCTGCACCATTTTCCATCTCCGGCAATAGTGCATGAATGTTTTCATTTCTCCACATCCCCACCAACAAATGTTATTTCCCATTTGCTTTCATAGTAGCCTTTCTAATGGGTTTGAGGGGACATCTCACTGTGGTTTTGATTGGCATTACCCTAATGATTACTGGTGTTGAGCATCTTTTCCTGTGCTTGTTGGACAGTACCACATAAATTGTTGAATTAATCTTTCCATATATTTCTTGTATGTTAGTTGTGTGTCTTTCAGGTGGATTGTAAATACCTACAAGGAATAGTATCTAATTCAGAATCTCTGATACATTTTTTAAGTTTTCACAGGCTCTGTGAGATATTCAGTGGATGTTGAGAATTATGAAAATTATATTAAGGAAAATAATTTCTGTAGCTATCTACAGACAGCGGTTTGGAGCACTTTTTGGTGACTGTTATATTATCTCCAAGTGACTGACAAATAGACTCTCCTGGATCTCCACTGCAAGGTTTGCTTTACCTTAAAATCCTTACACTGCTGAACCTTCAAAGGTCTGTTATGTTCCCTCTCCTTTCTATAGTATCTCAGTCTTTAACTATCCTATGTCCTAAGGATTTCTAAATCTGAATTCCTGGATATGTCTTTCTCATGAGATTTCCCAGCAATTCAGATGCCTAAAACAGAGTAGAATTAAGACATGAAAGTATTTATTCTTTTATTCTGAAGCTCTTCATGCCTGTCAAACCTGGACTTTGATTGCTCCAGGATTTTGACTTTATTTTTGGCTCCTTATTCTTCTTTACTTGCCAGGTAAAATAGCCAACAATTCTCATCACTATTCCTTCCTTAAAGCATTTTTTTTCCCAGTGCAGTCCTCCAATATCTCAATCTGTGTGCCTTTAAGAATCTCTAGCTATTTCATTTATTTCTGGTGGTATCTTGCCCTTGATTTGCTCCAAATACTGTGGCAGCCAAACCTTTCTTGCTAAGACTTGGTTTTTATCATGTCATTTTCTTGAAGAACAGCCTGCAAATGTTCTTTTTCATCTATCATATCAAGATAGATTTCTTCATATATTTCAAGGGGTGATCTATGGAACAGATAACAGGAATAGTCTCCAAAGTTCTAGAGGAGATACCTTGGGTAATGTTGGAGAAATCACAGAGTCAATTTTTACTTGATAAATGGAATATATATTTGTAATTACTTCAGGTGTTTTTACCTGCAGTTGGTTGTAGGAAAGTGATGGTTTTTCAAACAAAGGGCTAAATGGTCTTGGAAAATATAAACCTCATGAATAGCTTACTAACTACATAGAAATGGAATTAGCCTTTTAGCATTCCTTCAAATCATGAAACTAGAGTCAGACAAGGGTACCCTTTATTCTAAGCAGCTACTCTCAAATCCTGTAACTTGACTTGGTCCAGCTCTAGGTAAGCCACACTCTACATGGAGTCCTGAGAGTACTTTACTTCCTCTGGAACTGCTCTAATCAAGTTACCCTTATCCTGAATAGATACCCACCATCCACATCATTTCAATATTCAGACCTTTTCAAAGAGCTTTCATAGAATGGCTTGGAAACACATTTTCACTCTCTTGGAATTCTTTAACACATATTATCACATCTTTGTTTATGCTCCTGGTTAAAATCCCCTAGTTGCAACACTCATGTATGTCATTTCTCCTTAGCTGTGTTTAATAAGGTCAACAATGGGATTCTCTGCTAATTTTGTGTCTGCCACATCGCCTATCACAATGCGATATGTGGTACTTCAAATGTATGTATTTGATGGGTAGATTGTGGCAGCAAAATGCACATTGAAATTTTAGTTCTTGATGACTTATTCATTAGAAGGGAGTCACAGCTTTAAATATGTGAGGATTTCTAATCCATGCATTACTTTAATAAGGGAAAATTAAAAAAAAATTAAGACTTATTTGCTTATAAATTTTTAAAAAATTTTTAAGATTTATTAAGGAGAGAGAGCATGCATGTGTGCATGAGCAGGGAGCGGGGCATAGGGAGGGTGAGGAGAGAGCAGACTCTCCATTGACCATAGAACCCCACAAGGCCTAGACATGGGGCTCAGTCTCATGACCTTGAGATCACGATTTGAGCCCAAATCAAAAGTTGAATGCACGGCCAACTGAGCAACCCAGGTGTTCCATTTTTAAAACAATGAATTAACAAATGAAAATTAAAGTATCAGAACTTAGGGAGAACTATGTCCTACCCATCTGATGGGGACAGTATACATACAGACAAATTAATCTAGTATACCATTATAAGAATAACACTAACAAATTAGCAGTGAACTATGAAAGCCCAATCATTCTATCTGTATGAGTCAAGCAAGGGTTCAAGAGAAGTTATACTGAATCATCAGGAGGTTTATCTGGGTAGAGGGGGGAGGAAGTGAGGAAGTGATTTCAGGAAAAGGGGAAAACAAGAGCAAGATTGTATGTGTTTATGTCAGATAAAGATGAGTAACTTGAAAAATAGGGGTTATGACTTTCTCAGAATAATGTATTTAGGAGGTTTAGGGTGTTAATTGGAAAAAAAAGAAGTAAAGATTTTTAAGTAAGTAAGTGGCACAACCCTACTTACTCATAATAAAGTTGAAGAATAAAATGGTTTGAATCCTATTTTATTGGTCATTTAAAAATTCAGTAACACACATACAATGCACCATAGATTCTCTGGTGTGAAGACAGTGTCATCAAATTTTTGATGATTTATATTAGTAGAATAAAAATTAGAACATTAACAGAGGCTTTAGAAAAGTAACTTCTATATGAAGACAACAGAGTTTTGAAGAAACTTTAGCCTTCTTTTTTTGCATTTGTGAGAAACTTACTGTACACCATGACTTGTTGTGTGAGCATTGTTAGCATAAAATAGCAGAAATATCTCAGGCCATCATAAGGAAATGTTTTCATTTTGAACACCATATCTCAGTACTCAGAACATAAAACATTTATTCTGAATCCTATGCTTTCCAGGACCAGTGTATATTTCATTCAAAGAACCTGTTGAAACAAGACAGCATAATAGAGTTTTTCAATAAATATGTTTGTTTCTATTTAGTGGCGTTAACAGATTATGATACTAATTAATCAGAAGAAGCAGCCAGACACAGACCTTAATTCAGACTACGAGACATCACTCTGTTCTACAGTTTTCTGCACAGCGGCCCTTACCTGCTTCACTCTATATCTATTCTTGTCTTTCACAAGTAGACTCCAAATAGAGTGGACAAGATAAGTCTCATGAAATGGAAATTGTTCAGTTACTATCTTGATTAAAAGGCTCCTGTGTCCTTCTGTTGTACTTCCCAGTGGGATCCCGTCTTCTGTGGTGGCCCATGCGAGTTCACATGCTGTGGTTTCTGTGTGGTTCTTCAGATTCATTTCTTGCCCCCTTCCCCATCCCTCACTAAGTTTCGCTATGCTGGGCTTTCAGTTTTTCCACGCTTGCCTTCCCAACACATCTGCTCTGAAAGTTTTCCTAGTTTCCCCCTCTTCTTGACACTCATATTCTTCATTTACCACCTTATGCATGCTCAGCTTTCAGCTCGAGTACCTGGTGAGCATGTCTTCTGTGCTCTTCCCCCCTGCCACCCACGCTCCTCAAGATTCATCCTGGAGTCTTCTTTGCTCCATTGCCTAGCATGGATTATAGCTATGTGTTCACATAATGAATGCCTGTACAAATGTGCATGAAAATATGTGTGTTCCCTGTGACAATGAGGACAGGAGACGTACTCATCTTTTCCCACACAGCACCTGGGGTACTCACCAAGTATTTGTGCAATGACTTAATTAATTTTCTGAAAAAACATGAAAAAATGTTCATCTCTATTATTGGGAGAAAATACGTCACTTGAATATGAGAGTCATGCGAGTCATACATGGCATATTGTAGAATTTGTAATCGTCATAGGACAAATGTGTTGGGAAACATTTAGAGTTTTTTTTGACATTTCTAATGTATTAACTCATTGCACTTATACTGTTTGTGATTAACCTAAAATTCCTTGTTGCCACTGAAAGTGGAAAAAGTTTAAGCGTTTGAAAATTCACACTTTTAGAGTTATTATTCTCAGTTTTTCAGAGAGCATGAGAGAAAACAAGAGCAGGAGAGAGTGAGTAGGGGGTTGGGAGGAAGGGAGTAGAGAGAGGGAGAGAATCTTCAGCAGGCTCCATGGAAGGCTTCATCTCACAATGCTGAGATCATGACTTGAGCCCAAATCAAGAGTCAGTGCTTAATCAACTGAGCCACCCAGGCACCCCAATTCTAAGTACTTTTTAAAATTTTTTTAAAAAATTTACTATTTCTTATTACATTATTTTATTTTTTTTTAGTGAGTCAAGATTCATTGTTTATGCCCCAGACCCAGTGCAAGAATACTTTGGGGAGGATGACTCATAAATGCCAAAGCACAATAAATGAAAACAAAATTTAGAGAAGTCAAGAGTTGTTATTAAAGAGAGAAGTTGGGTAAAGTGGCAACTGCGGTATGAATATTTTCTTTCTGCCGTCAGTGTGGATTTGCTCTGTTTTTCACATTCTTATATTTTGTGATATGTGTGTGTGCACGCTATGTGAACATCTTCTGTCCAAGTCACATCACACTTATCTTACTCTACCCAGGCAATGTCAAGACATCATTCATACACCAAAGGAAAGCACTGTTCTATTTTAAATGGGATGAAATAATTCATGTGCTTTTATTTTATGTTTCCTTCAGATGCACCGGCACTGCTGAGGTATTTAGAGGACTTTCCTTCTCTTTGTTCTTTATCATGCTGACAGAGGAGGAATTTGGTGCAGTAGGTTACGAACCATCATTTCGGTCACATCCTGTGCTTTGTAAAACTCTTTTTCATCTAACATATCAGGTCTTATCTTTCCTCAGTGTTACTCATCATAGGAAAAAAGAAAACTTGACTCTGAACCTTCCAGCCTGCAGAAGTGCCCAGTAAGAACTCACTGGATCAGACACGGACCTGTGTTCTTTCTGTGATTACAGAAACAGAGTGAGGTCATGGGCAATCTCATAGGGAAGACAGCACGAAACTATCTGCTCTTACCTTCTATTTTAAGAAATCATTTTTTGTTAATAAAACAAAAGAGAACCAAAATTTGGACACACAAAGCAGCAAAAAAATTGAATCTTTATGTGGTTTTGTTATTTAGCTAGCAACTATTTAAAACAAATTTCCTTTAGTGTGTTCTCAAGGATCAAACATGCAGGTGATAACATGAGTTTTACCTACTTCTGTCCATTCACATCGATGTCTACGGAATTCCAGTGAAAGCTTTAATACTTACAGGTGATGTTTTAATAATGTCAGTGACCTACTCTTGGATTAAAATCCATCTATGAGGCATGCGGGTAATTTAAAGTGTTGGCATATATTAAATGAGGTGTTCCATAATTAGTTCTACTTCAAAAATCTTTTGTAAAGGTACAATCTATAAACAAGAAGTGTAACTGGGAAAGGTGAACAAAATTTAAAAGTCTGTAATGATCATGTACTCTAGACCAAATTCTGTTTCCTTTGGATTTTTTTCCCCTATTTTTCAACTTAAGTGTTACTTCAATTTTTAAGGATGATATTTCTGCCCACTCTTAGAACCTCCAACAGGCTGATTTATTATTTCAATTTTCCTCTGTCTATATTAATTTATTCACATTCCCATATGCACATTTTAGAAATTAACATCTCAAAGATAAAACTAGTTCCCCGATGATGTGCTGTGTACAAGCATATTTTAGCCAGTCTTTATCGTATGGGAATGCAATAGATTTCTGCCTTCCAACTTTGCATGATTTTTTCAGGATCTGGATGTAGCAAGGAAGATCAACTGGAAGAGGACAAAAACCATTTTTATAAGTGTAATTACCTGAGCTGCCTGCCTATGATTATTTCAATTTCCTGTTGCTGTTTCTTTGATGAAGTCCTCACTCCCTAATGCACTGCACTTCGAGTTCCTATTATTCTTGGCTGTTTTGCTGATTCTTCTGTGAAACTACTGAAAAGGTAGTATAAGTACTAACTGTTCTAAGAGACAGTGTGACATCCAGGAGCATCCTATTGGAAACAGAAGGTGGTGGAAGGTGGCACTTCCCATTTGATGACATCTGTGTCTGAATTTGGTAAACCCCAGACCAAGCACACTCAAGTTGCTGCTCCTAGTCTTGTGTTCTTCTTCTTTCTGTCTAATCACAGAAAAACTTTATGCTTTATTCTTTTCCATCAAATTACCTTGGGTTCATTTCTCAATTGCATTTTATCAAGACTTGAAAATATGCAGTTTACTTCTTTCAAAGCAATGGTAATACCTCCCAGAGAGCTTGAATCCACAGGGTTTGTGTTTGGGGAACAGGGTGAATGAGAAGAGCTTTCTCATGAGAGGGCTTGTTGCTGAAAATATTGAAATTAAGAGACTATTTGTAACTATGTATGCTTGTATTCATCCATCCCTCACATATTCGGCTGCCTATTTGACTTAGCTGAGGGGACTCAGGCTTAAACGACATAGTTTCTGACTCTAGCAGTTCAGACTCTCCATTCAGGCAACTGAAATGAGCCAGGAGTGACAACACGGGGTGGTGGGGGCTATAGCTTCCTTCTCAGGGGCTGGGTGCAAACAGGAGCGTGTCTCCAACTGCAGAGTTCAGCGAAGATTCCCGATGAAAATTCTGCCTAAGCTCAGTCAGGGAAATTATTATGAGGTGAGGAAAACCAACTAAGAAGAAAAGTGGGGGTCAAGAATGACTCTAGGTCCATGAAACACATGTGGGAAGACAGGGGTGTGAGGGAGCGTGGTGTACTCAGGGAATTTTAAATCCTTCCATGTGACTGTTACATATAGTACCTATGTACATAGGTACTTAGTACCTATGTAATTAGAAAGACATGAAACTTGGGTGAAGGCAGGAGCATGGTCATAAGAGCATGTCAAGATATGGGAACTGAACAGGGTAACTGCCACATGTGGGTGCTGTAACACTAAGTTCTAGAGGGATAGATGATCAGTGGGTAGATAACTAGATGATGGGTGATATAGATACATAGACCTATAGACAGACAGTGGATCATTGGCAATATATAGATAGATAAGAAAAAGATAAATGGATATGTGATAGATGGTAAGTAAGGTATAGATGATTGTTAGATGGTAGGTAGGTAGGTAGATAGAGATAAATAGATGAGAGGTACGTAGATACATGGACATAGTCCCAAAGAGAGAGAGAGAAAACAATGGTAGCTAGTAGAGAGAAATGATAAGGAGGTGGTGGAGAGACAGATGGAGAGACAGACAGATGGAAGGATACACTCTGCATGTAGTCTGGGTCCCTTGGTGTCCTGCTGGCATCCCTACCTTGTGCCTACAGTGATTCGAGTCTACCCAAAGCCCCACCCACAGCTCTGCTGGGGCTCTGTCTGATTTACTAGTTATCATGGTGGAATGTTTATGTGAACTTAGGCTGGAGTTTTTCAAAAACAACAAAAATGTGGAATAGCTTCCTGGATTATTACATTTACTTGATGGTACCACAAAAATAATATTTCATATGAAGACAAATAATTGTAAAATTAAAGCATAGGATTGAAAACCAGTGTTGCTACTGATGCAGGTCACTGTGTGTTGGGCTGTTCAAAATTATCTATCAGGGGAGCAGGTACCCTTCTCTACTGTGAGAAATATTTGGGTGAAAATTGTGGGTGAAGCACTGATTGTGGACATAAGGCAGCCTCTTCCGTTTCTCACCACTGTGGCTTCTCAGCAGCTGACTTCTGTCCCATGGTTTCTGCCTTGTCCCCAGCGTGGCTGCTCCGTGCAGAAACTGACCCTTCCCACTCACCCTGCATCTACTCATTTATTCATTTCAGAAATCACAATCACATAAACATCAATGACTCTTGATGTGGTTGTTGCTGTATGGGATCAGAGATGAACTTGGAAGGCTTCTGGTTGTGATGAAGTTGAAACAGCTAACAAATGAAGCCCTTTATGGAAATCATGCTCCTCTATCCCTTTTCCTTTTTTATATTTTTTGGGGAGGTAAACTTTGTATATATTTCAGGTATACCACATGATGATATCATATACTTAAACATAGAAAAATGATGAATACAGTCATACTAATTAGGGTCTTATCTTCATATAGCTGCTGTTTTTCATGTGAAGAGAGCACCTGAAATCTATGCTTTTAACTGATTTTGAATGTTCAATATCGTATTATTGACTATAATTATACACCTTACAATAGATCTCGAGATGTACCGTGTACCACCATATATTTTGTGTATGTTTACATCAAATGCTTTATCAAATATTGTATGTTTGTACCAGGCAGTTTTTACTTGGCGTAAGTGTGTGGACCTCCGGTGCAGGTGCCCTTAACAGCCAGAGAGGAGGGACATCTGTGAAGAGCTGTGAGTTACTACACATTTCCAACATTGTCCATCCACCCACCTGGGGTATCTGATGGATTCAGCATCTGGCGGGGTGCTTTGGAAATCCTTAGCCCACTGCAAATCCTCCTATATTATTTGTGTCAAAGTGCAATTTTTGAAAAATACTTTTTCTTTTCTCTTGAAGTCACAGAGCCAACTGCTGGCATTTACTTACCTTCTGCACTAGCAGCTCTCTCCTTGTTGGCTTAGAAATTAATTTTCTTTATCTTGACACAAAGACCCAAAATATGACTTTTTTCCCCATAGGAACAGACGGTGAGGAGGCAGCAGAAGTTGCAATTTACCAAAAAGGGGGATACTATATTTAAACAGCATATTAATACATGATCATACAGCTGGACAGATTGGGTTCCTCTGACAGAATGTTGCTGTTGCTTTTCTGAAATTCACCAGTGCTATCATAACACTTAGGGGGGGAAACATGGCTAATGGGAAGGAAGGAAGGAAGGAAGGAAGGAAGGAAGGAAGGAAGGAAGGAAGGAAGGAAGGAAGGAAGGAAGGAGGAAGGAAGGAGGAAGGAAGGAAGGAAGGGGAGAAAGACAGAAACAAAGAAAGAAAAATCTATGCTGGATGGAGAGCAAATCGAGGCAGGGATTAAAGAGATTAAATAATTCATGCTGCCAAAGAAAGCTCTGTTCTTTGATTCCTTAGAGCGACAAAGGAAAAAAAAAAGCCTTTTAACTCATCAGCAAAGGAAAATATTTATAGTATTTTTAAAATTCTGTCTTGAATCCCAGCATTTTGGCTCAATACCATCATGTGCCTATAATAATGTGCTTCAGTATGAGACAGCAGGTTTGAGCCATTTCAAAAACTAGTATGTTGAGGGAAGGAGTGGGGGTGGGGAGACAATGACCTGTAGTTAAAGATTTGAACTACTGACCAGGGAAGATTAAGAAGCCTTATTAAATATATAAAAAGTTATATTTGCGTCCATTTAAAGTGAAGTTCTATTTTAAGGGCAATACCTAAACCTGCTTGTGTCTTGTAGCTCTTGGGGCACTGGGGCATTTGCTTTCTGAGAATCACTCCTGTGACCCTACCAACTCCTTCTAAAAACACATATGGACATACGAGCCTGCAGACAACTGCTTCCCTTTGCCCAAGTGCCGGGCTGTCAGGTTCTGAGACAAGACCATACGTGACAAACTGAGGGTTTTATTTTCCATTAGCTTCTAGATAAATGCTTTCATTTATATTTTATTTTAATTGAACTAGCCTTAATGAAGTAGTAGATTATTTCTATTCAAGACAAACTGCCAGAGATTTTGGAAGCCTTTGTATCTTTAGCTCACAGAAGGAAGAGACTCATATGTGAATATTCTAGTTGCTGAAATCAGACATTGGAGGTTTTATTTTTTCTTCTAGAAATATGTCAAGTGTGTAGTTACTTGATACCAAATGTTACTTTTTAAAATAATTTTATGTAAAAGTCATTTTTCTAACAGGAGACAAGTTATATTTAAAAGACTTCCCAAAATGAAATGAAAGGAAGAAATTCGAAATTTACACTCTTAATTATAGCAGAACTCTCTTTATTGATTTAATGAATCTATCTAGATGGCACTGAAATGTGATTGAAAGTTCAAAAATTTCAAGTAAAAATTGCTTTAGTAAATGCAATCAAGTTGATTGTTTAATATGTAAAATACCCAGTATTAGCAACATGCATTTTATTTATTAGTACCTGCATTAAATAATCCCCCAAATTAGTTGTAGTCTTTGTTTTCACTCTGGACATGAACAACCAATGAACATAGAACAAGGATTTGTTAAATAAGCATCTCAAGGATCCAAAGAAAATTCATAAAACACATATATCCCCCAAACAATCAGTATACTCAGGGCTCCTGGAAATTTCCTGACAATATACTACAATTTAAAATGTTTAACAAGCTCAATATTTACAAATGGCTCTCCAAGATTCCTTATGCCTTTGCAGGGCATCCAGACTCCAGAGATAGCTTAGACAAGGAGAATAGACAGGGAACAACTCAAAAAATAACTTTTGGTTCCTTTTACTTTGTGTTGACTCAAACAGAATGTGCAAGTAATTCCTTTTTCAGGGAAGATAGACTGTATGTATGCATGATAAAGCTAGTTTATAGGATGGCAACAAATGATCCAAACCTTTCTGGTGAAATCAGCGAGAGGCCGGGCTCTTGGCTGGGCAGCTGCCTCCGTATGAAGACTCAGCATTGCTAGGGATTCGTAAGGTGTGTATTTCAGGGATCCTGGAGCAGGGCAAGACAGGGCTGAGAGTGATGGACACCACAAACCAGACGCCTTCTCTGCAGCACTGACTAGCTGGTCCCACAGGCACTGGATTTTGGCTAAAACAAGTTGTTTTACCATTCCTACCATCAAGGGGATGTGTCAGTTTCCTCTTCCTAGATATCAAAAGGAGGGAGGAATGACTTCTCTGTGACCAATAGTAATGTCTGCCATAGAAATGTTCAAAATTGTATGAAAAACCAATATGCCAATGAAAGGAAGTAGGTTATGCTTTAATCTATCAAGTCTGTGCCAAATTATTTCATACAAAACATAGAGTAAGATAAAAATAACAAAATCAGTTATATAGGCCAATGGAAAATGAAGGTATTTGTATAGTTGCTTGAGTCCTAGTTTCTTTGGATCAATTAAGTCAAGGATATTTAGTGGCTGATTTACTTTTCTTGTGTCTCCTATTGATAATGTACTTGGTATATAATGTATTTTTTTATTTTTTATTTTTTAAAGATTTTGTTTTTTTATTTGACAGAGAGAAACACAGCTAGAGAGGGAACACAAGCAGGGGGAGTGAGAGAGGGAGAAGCAGGCTTCACACCGAGCAGGGAGCCCGATGCGGGGCCCAATCCCAGGACTCTGGGATCATGACCTGAGCCAAAGGCAGACACTCAATGAGGGAACCTCCCAGGCGCCCCATTGTGGTTTTGTTTTTAATTTAAATTTCAATTAATGTCTGTACCTTTGGGATTCTGAATGATGCTATGTCCTGTGCTAGATGGTGGGCTACATAAAAGAACCAGACCCAAAATCTAGGAAACTCTAAGAAAATATAACTGAGGCTAAGATGCAATCTGGCTGAGTGATGGTAGCAAGTCAGAGACATGAAAATTTTGCAGGTGAAATGTCCCCTCTTTCCATATACGTCTACATTTCTAGAACCTGGCAACCTTCCTGTATCCAAAATTAACAATTAGCTAGTATTATCCACAATATAAATGACCTAAAATTTGATACCCGGGGTAAGAAATATTAATATTTCTGGATTTGGCAGGAACTAGTCTTTGGAGAGACAGGTGATAAATGTAATTGTATTCTTATCCTTGCCAGTCATAGCAGGGGACTGTAAACTAGATAGAAAATATGCTGGAGTGAGGGATCGGCTTACTCAGCTCTAAACTCGGCTTCAGTTGCTAACAACTTCCAGCACAGCTGTGCTGAGTAAACTAATAATTAGCAGAATGTCAAATTTCTCTCTCAGAGCTTATTTCTCAAAGTCCTATCATATGTAATATGTGTCTGTGTGTATATCAGTTACACATGTTTTTTTTGCATAAAATCAGTTCTAATATGTATATGATTCATTAGCACAAGACTTCTACTGCATGGCAGGACATGGTCGCATACTGGAATTTTGGCACATTCTGCGCATTCCTGCATTTTCTGTGGCAGGAGTCTAGAACCTGAGGCACTTACATAGAGTGTATATAAGGTCAGAGAAAAGTATGGTGGAGATAGGACTTGGGATGTCTCTTCTCACTTCCCCAGGGCCATCTTTCTGCCCCGTGTTCCTGGGTTCCTTCTTCATTCTGGTCCTTAGCTCTTCACATTAATAATGTTCAGCGGAGATAGATTGTATGGATGCATGATAAAGTGCATACTGTTCCCATCACAGCAAACGATCCTTGTTGTTAGGAGATACATTAGCTTGTGAAATAAGACCTTTACTTTAGTAGCTAGGGAATTTACGATCGTCCTGTAATGGACAGGCTCAGCTTACCATGACGATGGGCAATGGCCATCTTTATTGGTGTTTCGTGAGTGTGGTTGTGGATGTGGCTGGCACCCCGACCACAGTGTCCTTGGCTTTCTCATAGTAACCATGGCTTGTGGTGGTCCCATATGTGAAGTAAAATCTGCAGGGGAAAGATACAGCAGACACTGATGTTTTGTGGGAGAGGTGAAGAATGAGGTGTTGATGAAGTGAATCCGTGGAAAGATGTGACAAAGGATTACATCAGTCATAGACAAATGGATGGAACATGCAGAGAGGTGAGCATTAGCCAGTGCTTCTGAAATACCAAGACAGGTTCTTCCTATAACATCTAAAATATCTTATTTCACAAACCTCCGAGTTTAGAAATATCTTGGTGAATAAAACTCTTTAATTAGAAATGCCTGTTACTTATAGGGCTGTTACTTCAAAGAAGTCCTTCAGGCACTGTGTGTGCCTGTGGGGTGCTATGACCAAGAGTCACAGGCTGGCCCACACAGCGCACGTTCGTGTCTCGGTGTTTAGGAGGCTGGGGTCTGGGATCAAGATGTTTTGACAGGACACTTTCTCCCAGGCCCCTCTCCTTAGCTTGCAGATGGCTGTCTTCTCGCTGTATCTCCAAACGGTCCTTTTTTTCTGTGTTCATGTCTCCCTAGTGTCCATTACACTTCTAGAAGGAGTCCTTTTGTATTCTGGGCCTCGCCTTAATGATTTCAATTGATCTTCATTACCTCAAGTCCTTATGTTCACATAAGGTCACGTTCCAAGGTTCTGGGAATTAGCAATGATGGGCACTTGGGAGCTCTTACTCTGTGCCAGGCACTTTTGAGGGTTTTTGTGAAGTCTCATTTAATGATGACACAAACCAAAAAAATAGGTAGTGTAATTGTCATTCCCCAGACAGGAACCTGAAGTTCAGAAGGGCTAGTAACTTGCTCAAGCCCATGAAGCCATCTAAAATTAAGTATTTAACTGAGAGCTATTTGACACAGATGAAGGTTTAAGGTGCGTCATGCATTGATTTGATACATGTATATGTTGTTACAGGATTACAGTCATAGTCTTAGTTAACACCTCCATCATGGCACATAATTATTATTATTTTTTTTTTTTGTGGTGAGAACATTTAAGGTCTACTCTCTCTTAACTTTCATATGACACAGTATTATTGTGCATTAGATTCCCAGAACAAATTCATCTCATAATTGAAGATTTATGCCCATTTTCCAACATCTCCTTAGCTACTCTACCCTCATTCCCTGGTAACCATAATTCTCTATTTGTGTAAGTTTGGCTTTTTTAGGTTCTACGTATAAGTGAGACATACAGTGTTTGTCTTTCTCTATCTGACTGAACTCACTTAGCAAAAGGCCCTTAAATATTTACAATCCCCTACTGTGCACCAGGAATTATTCTACAAATCTGTAGATATATCACTAACAAAACAGGTCATGCACTCCTCCAGTGTTATCAGAGTAGGTAATAAATAACCAAATACTTCCATATTGGATGGGGAGAAGTACTCTGCACAAAAATGAAGCTGATTGTGTTTTTATAGGTGGTCAAGGGAGTGTGTTGTGATAAGGTGGTGTTTCAGCTGAAGGCTGAGGGAAGCAGGGAGGATGCCCCATGCTCTTCAGCATCTTGAGGAAGATCTTTACAGGCAGGGCACAGGTGAGTGAAAGTCCTGAGCTGTAGCATGCTGGGCAGGCTTGAGACAGAGCCAAGAAACCAGGGTGGCAAGGGAGAGTGAGTTAATGAGTGAGTCCGGAAGAAAGGCCAAGAGACATTCTGGGAGCCAGGGCGTGGGAACGTGGTGCACTGGGGAAGGATTTTCACCTTTGCCATAGTGACTTGGGAAGTGATGGGGGAATTTTGAGTAGACTTATGTTTGAAAGGATCCCTAGAGGCTTTGGGTGCAGAGGGCTTGGAAAACTATTTTAATTCCAGTGGAAAGAGATGGCCAGTTGGGCAAGGTTGGGCTCTTTGATGAATCTCGGTCAGATTCTGGATGTGTTTATGGAAGATACAGTTTATAGGATGTGTGGGTGAGTCTGAATAAGAGAGGAATCATGTTTGGATCCAAGGTTTCCGGGTCTGAGCAAATGGACATGTGTATTTGAGTAGTCAGGCTAATTTTACCTCCCAAATCTGTCACATCTGACACTGGCTCTTGTCAGGTGATCCTAAAGTGTAACTGTGACCAGCAACCACCACCCTGTTCCCACCTGCTCACTCTTTGGGAGGGACCAGAAGCAAAGCAGACACATGAGCCCAGGACACTAACTCTTGAGCCTCACAAGTAACTTTCACCCTCCACACCCTGACAATCACTGAGGCTGTCTAACAAGGATTCACATTCAGATTCAAGTCAATTATGCTCTTTTATTTTTTAAAGATTTTATTTCTTTATTTGACAGAGAGAAACACAGCTAGAGAGGGACCACAAGCAGGGGGAGTGAGAGAAGGAGAAGCAGGCCTCCCACCGAACAGGGAGCCCGATGTGGGACTTGATCCCATGACTCCAGGATCATGACCTGAGCCGAAGGCAGTTGCTTAACCAACTGAGCCACCCAGGCACCCCTTAATGATGCTCTTAAAGTAAATAATACAGTACTGGGAAAATACTAGTTGGTCACTAGATGTCTAGATAAATGTTCTTGTTAAGACTGAAGCTAGACTGGGATTGGACTGCACAGTCTATGGATTCCTGCCCCTGGGGGGGGGGGAAAGGGAGGGGCTCCTGGTACTGCCAGTTAAGACTCTGGGAATATGTCATCCTATAGCTGTTTTAACCTCACTAGCACATCACTCCCTTTCATTAAAAGCTATTAGGGATCATGCCTTTTAGATATAAGACATCTTACTTTTTATCTTCTAAGGAGGAAAATGGCTTGTTCTAGAGCCAAATGTCTCCTTTTATTTTTCAACTTAGAGTCAAATTTTCAACTTAGAGACCATATTTTAAAAGTTCCCTAAAAACAAAGGTATCTATCCTGTTTACTAGCAAAGAACTGGAAACAGCTTAAAGACCACCGATTGTAAACTGTTTAAATAAATTTGGGAGCATAGATGCAGAGGAATGCTAGTCAGGCATTCAAAATCATGGGGTTGTAGTAAGTATGTTGATACAGACAAGAAGCAGCATGGAAATGTTACTAGGTATAATAAACAAAAAAAGTAAGTTGCAATACCAATTGTAAAGTCCTGTAAAAGGTGTTAATTTTGTTTTAACCAGGATGAATGAAAAATAAAAACAGAAACAGAAAAATGTCCAGCACGACTATTTGGCATAGATACTAAGAGGAGATGCACTTGATTTTAATTCTTTATTATCTTTACTGATTGCCTTTGATTTCCCCCCTGAGCTTAGACCACTTTTTTATCTAAACAAATGGTTAACTAAAAACACAAAGGATAACATGAGTTTGTATATTCACATTGAAAAATTATAACCAGTTTTGAGATCTCAGGGTTTTTTGTGACATAGTTACTGGTGTTAGTTTGAGAAAATTATGGTCAAATGTATAGCTCTCACAAACAGAGAAAATATGGGAAAAGGTAAAAGGCTTGTGGCAGAGGCACAGAATAGGATATTATACAAGATGATGGGTGTTTTATTACTTCCTTTAGTCAGAGCCATAAAAAAATCCATGTTTATATCTGATATGTCCATTTATTCATTTTTTTCTAAAGAGAAAATAAATATAATCATGGCATCCTCAGTTATCCTGCAATCTGAATATTTCAGACTAGGTAGTTGGCTGTTGGAGTTATGAAATAGTAATCTCATGAATATCAGCAATGATGTAATAAAACATGAGGTTTCAAAAACTCAAAAACACATGTCCATTTAAAAATATGTGTCTGTTTGTTTATTCATTTAGCTTGGCTTTGTGAGTTCTCACTTTTGTACTTGTTTGTTATGAATAAATTGCTAAAACTATAATAGGAAAACAAAACATAAACCTCTGGCTGAGGATGCATTAAGTGCACAGGGATATGAAAGATAGAGGTATTTTGTATCTCTGGCAAAGTAGGAGATCAGTCAGATGTAATTAATGTCAGTAAGGACAAAGATGTCAAGTGGGAAGAACACAAGACTAGATCGTTGAGTTTTGTGACTTTTTGCAGTTGGTTTAAAAATTATTACAAGTCAATTCTACAATAAATATATATTCTAAATGCATACCACCAAGTGCCTTGAATTTATTTAAATGCTAAAGAAAAATCAGAATTTAAACAGAAATCATAAGACTAGAAACCATTTCTGACGAAGTCAGTGACCATCTACTGGTGTACAGAAATTAACTTGCAAGTTAAATCATTTCAGCCCGTTCCTCTAACAAAAAGTGGTCCACATTGTAAACCAGGATAAATCACGCATTACTGTCTGATATTACTGTGCAGGGATTGCCCTGCTGGTGTCCACTATTGAGGAGTTTGAACAACCAGAAAGACCTGTAATGATAGCCTGCTGTGTCTTACCAGGCTCCAAACTCAAGGTCTTGTGTTGTGGTTTTGACCTATGAGATATTTCAGATTTTGACCTATGGTAATCACTCAAAATACTTAATATATGCAGTGATTTAAGTCATCCATTCATTCCACAGCTATTTATTGAATATATTTGTGTAATGCAGTATAGAAGAAGAGATGGTCCTTGGAAAGAGATTTGGTTTCCTATCCCATCTTCGTCTTTGATGTGTTGAAGAAACCAAAAAAATCATTTTGTGCATGAAACTCTAATCTGTAAAATGAATGTGATATCATGAACATATCAAAAAGTTTGAGTGATTTTTTTAAAGATTTTTATTTATTTATTTATTAGAGAGAATGAAAGAGCGAGCATGAGAAGGGGAAGGCCAGAGGGGAGAATCAGACTCCCTGCTGAGCGCAGAGCCTGATGTGGAACTAGACCCCAGAACTCTGGGATCATGACCTGAACCAAAGGCAGTTGCTTAACCAGCTGAGCCACCCAGGCACCAAAAGTTTGAGTGATTCTTAAATGAGACAGAATTTATGGAAGTTCTTTGTGAGTTTTGCCAGGATTATTGTTTGTTGTTAATCCTTCTATTGAAAATACCATATCACAAGTTCTCAGTACAATAAAAATAGAAAAAGTTCAAATTCTTAAGAGAAAGACTCATTTTACATGAATATTCTTGTTTTGGTGACGGTTATCTTAAAAACATCATGTGAAACCATCTGCAACAGTCTTACTGTGGTCACAGTCTTACTGTAGTCATGTAAATACAACTGACATAATCAGAACTCAGTCAATCATACATTTATTTTGAACGAGGATTGTCAATTCCCTACCTGGTGTAGAAAGTGACCATGGAGTTTTGTTTGTGTGCCCGGATCCTTTATTGTATTATCCGCACTGTGAGGGAAAGGGCATGAAGTATTCATCATTTCCCCCATAGTTATTGGGATTTCATGTGAGCTGAGAGCTAGCAGAGGACCATAATGAAGTCTATTCTAATTCCAACACTTTGCACGACTATGAAAAAATGACTCAGATTCCAAAGTTGAGGATGAGTTGCTAACCCACTTCCTTTCTCTATAAAGGCCAAATTAAAGAAACCTATTGAAGGAAAAAGTTGGTGTAGGGCATCCGGTGTATGGACCGGTTCCTCTACTCTATCTCATTTGATAATTACAAAACCCTAATGTTATAGTTATCAGCTTTGCTTCCAAACTATGAACATAGACTGACTTCATCAAGGTGCTGTGGCAAGTTCCTAGAATCTTGACTGCAAACCACTGATAATCTTACTGAGCTCTATCCCTGGATCAATGGAAGATAGTGGAACAAGGCAGAAATTATTATGAAACATAGAAGGTTGAGAATACCAGGTTCTACCTCATTGGTGTCCATAACTGGGAGCTCCGTTCTTATATTTCTAATTTCTCAGGTTAATGGCACTTGAAGAAAGAGTAGTCCATCCTCCTAGGCAATGCAAAACCACCAACATTTGTTGTCTTTGAGGATGAAGCAGGAGTGAGTCAAGTATGAAGGAGAAGAATAAAAAGAAGCTACTTAACAAATGAACCACTGCATCTATTATTATGTAACTAATGAAAGAAAAATCTTGGTGGTCATGCAAAGTTAAAAAAGTTATTGTATTATATATTATAATTACTTGTTCTAATTTCATGCTCATATAACTGATATTCCTTTATTTGAAATTCCATTTAAGGTAGTTTTCCCAAGTTTAAAAAGTCTTACTCTGATGCTTAGGTAGCGCTTCCCCATTTAGTGTAGGTAAGGACTTTGTTACTGTATGCTTGAGTGTATTTCTATTTTGGAAGATCTCAGTGTGAACATAGACCAATACTCAGAATTACAGGAAGCTGGAGGAAAATGATTCCCTTTTGGAACTTGGACAAGTCACCAGTTAGGACTCCAGCTGTAGGAAAGGCTTGATAAAAGTCTATTAAAGTCTACAGTTGCTGCACTATTTAGGGGAAAATACTTCTTCGGGTACTTTGGGGTCCTTCAGCAGCCCCCTGTAGGACTCCATGATGCTGTAGGTCCATGGCAACACAGTGTGCACATAATGTGTCATGGGAAAATCTAGTTTGAATGTCCATAAATGTCTATAGCTGCCACAGGGAAGTTTTTCAGATTGTATCATTTTACATGTTGTCAAGGTATAATGCTCCTTGTATATGTGTGTCTTCCCTTCAGAAGTCTAGGCATTACTTTTTCAGAAAGCAAACTGTGTGCACCTAGATACTGAGACTACAAATGGTTTGGCCAGTGACTTACAGCAAGTCAAATTTTAAGACCGGAAGAAGATCTACGTTATAATAAACTAGAAAACATTATTATTGCCAAATGTCTCTATGACCTTTAATTGCTAAATTTGCTACTATAAAACATAGTTTTGCAAACTATTTTGGTTAGTATAATTACAGACAATTAGAAGCATGGGGTGTGATGGGAAGAGGCAGGGATAAGTCACACAAGAAGGCTGAATAGGAGATGTGGTTCAGCATGCACGTACTCTGCTGTTAGAGTGGGGATGTAGTAATGAAACACACACACACACACACACACACACACACACACACGCAGCCTCTGGCCTTCTAGAATATGCTGTCTAGTGGGAGATACATAAAAGCCAATGGGCAATTGCAGTGCAGTGATTTTCGGGATTATGGTTAAGAAAGCTGGATATTCTGGGTCCACATTAATAGGGCAATTTATTCATTCTGGGGATTCTCAGAAGCCTGAAGGAAACTGTAAGATTGGATCTGAGGCAGAGGTGGCTATGTAAGATAAGGGCAAACAATTATTTCAGACAGATGTAAAATTATGTCCAAAGCGCCAGAGGTTTGCTTTTTGCATGAAATGTTCCATCTCGACTAAGCACAGTCCTTCCTGGGCACTCTTTCAGTTTCAGTGAAGATCCTCCAAGCCTGTATAAAGCTTACTTTCCCATCCATGAAACCGAAATGTGAGAATCAATGGCTGGTGGAGAAGAACAAATAATTAGAACAGCAATGATAAACCAATTTCCTCTCAAGGTGAGAAAATATTACATCAGATGGCCACAAACATGCACACACACACACACACACACACACACACACACACACACACGGAAACACACCGTCACTTCTCTGAGGGATTAATATTCCTTGGTGAGCCTTCTACTATCTGAGTGAAATAAAATGTATTTTGAAAATTACACAGTGTGTATTAATATGCATCACAATTGTTCATGGTTTAGGATATTATTCAATAATTATTTTAATAATAATTAAGATATGATATCAATAATTATTTTAAAATTATAAAATAATAAATATACATACATGCACAACTATACATACACCCATGCATTTGGAAAGTGCAGTGTTGTCCTCAGGGGACAGTGTATAGAAACTCTTAACATATGGGGCACCTGGGTGGCTCAGTTGGTTAAGTGACTGCCTTTGGCTCAGGTCATGATCCCGGAGACCCGGGATCGAGTTCCACATCGGGCTTCCTGCTCGGTGGGAAGCCTGCTTCTCCCTCTCTCACTCCCCCTGCTTGTGTTCCCTCTCTGGCTGTGTTTCTCTCTGTCGGATAAATAAAATCTTTAAAAAAAAAAAAAGAAAGAAACTCTTAACAAAATGATCTTGAAGAATATAAAAATCACATCATACATACATTTAATGTAAAACAATAATGATTTCAGCAATGGCTTTGGTAGATTATAAATAATGTATACTGGAATTTGATTACTCTGTGTCTACCCTAGTCGTCTGAACATGTGTTCGGCACTCATTTAGATGGGCTAACTGTAAGTGTTCTGTCTGTTGCTTGCAGAAGCTTCCAGATGGAATATGAGAGAGGCAGTTAGAAGCAGCTTCGGAGGGGCGCCTGGGTGGCTCAGTGGTTAAGCATCTACCTTCAGCTTAGGTCATGATTCCGGAGTCCCGGGATCAAGCCCCACATGAGGCTGCCTGCTCTGCAGGAAGCCTGCTTCTCCCTCTCTCACTCCTGCTGCTTGCGCTCCCTCTCTGGCTGCGTTCCTCTCTGTCAAATAAATAAAATCTCTTAAAAAAATAAAAATAAAAAGCAGCTTTGGGGGCACCTGAGTTGCTCAGTCAGTTAACGGAGTCTGACTTTGGCTCAGGTCATGGTCTCAGAGTCCTGGGATGGAGCCCTGTCTCTTGGGCTCCCTGCTTAGTGGGGAGTCGGCTTCTCCCTCTATCCCTGTCCCTTACTTTCTCCCCCTCTCCCTTGCTCACGCTGTCTCTCTTGCTCTATCAAATAAATAAATAGATAAGCAAATCTAAAAAAAAAAGTGGGCTTTTTCTAGCCTTAAATCACAATGAGCGTGTTTGAGAAGAGGTTCTAAGTAGCTTCATCCATGAGTACTAAGAAAAATTATCTTATTGTTAAGATATATTTTTCAGTTGATTAAACTTGATTTTCAAGTTATGACTGGATTTTCTAGATTCTTCACAACAGACATTCCAGTGTGTTTCTGTCTAAAGCCTTTATTATGAATTTTCTAATTTTCCCCAGTGCAGACTCAGACAGTAACTTGAATCAATTGATTCAAACAATTATGAGAATAATACTATTCGCAAGAAATTTGAGCGGCATCGAGAACAAAAACTCTGGCCTTTTTAAGGGTTAAGCTCAAGTAGCATCGCATTCTTAGGAAAGGTATTGACTCAGTATTACAAATATCACTTCTATGAGGTGGGAATTTGCTTAATGAACCACTTTGATTTATCGCAATATTGTCTTCTTTTGTCATTTCCTGTAATTTTTCCCCTTACCATTATCAATACACAGTGTATGAACAATATAATATTGTTATCAATACACAGTTCATGAACATTGGTATTAAATCCTTTTATATTATTGGTACAAATATTACAGTATTGAATATCAAGTCATTTCATATTGTGACAGTGTTTTATAAATGACATGAAGTTAATATGGGCTTTTGCTGTTTCTAACAAAATAAACAATATCCTGCTTAAATTTTTGTAGAATGTCTCAAGATAATACAAGTTGAACCTCAGCAAGTTTTTTTTAATACTGAAAATGTTGGCCATATTTCTACTGTTCCAAAATTATTAGTACATTTATATCTGCTAAAGCCTAAGCCAGCAATGTTTTTTTAGCAAGAAAGTTCTAAGTACACTGTGGCAAAATTATTATTTTTGATTCAAGGGATTATTTCTGAATTATTGCTGTGACTAAGTTGCAATGTATTTGAATTTCAAGTATATTTCAACTTTACAATATTTTAATTTTACATCAGAGACTTTAATCAGTAAATACATTTATATGTTAGCCTTTTATAAGTGAGGTATAAAATGTTACTTAAAAACATAAATCAGGGGCGCCTGGGTGGCTCAGTTGGTTAAGCCACTGCCTTTGGCTCAAGTCGTGATCCCGGAGACCCGGGATCGAGCCCCACATCGGGCTCCCTGCTTGGCGGGAAGCCTGCTTCTCCCTCTCTCACTCCCCCTGCTTGTGTTCCCTCTCTGGCTGTGTTTCTCTCTGTCAAAATAAATAAATAAAGTCTTTAAAAAAATAAAAATAAAATAAAAAGCATAAATCATTGTTTTCTCTATGAAACTATTACCTTGTTCTATTCATCTCTGTGTCTCTAGGACTTACTTTCTGATTCATATGCTTTGGGGGCCGAAATAATAACATTAAGTCAGAATGAGCAAAAAAGCCCAAACACACTAAACACACAAATATTAGCATCTCCTTTGACTACCTCTGGCTTATTTAGTCACCTTTAATACATTTTTAAAAATTCACTTTCCGCTGAGTGCTAGAAAGCTGTATTTTCTTGTTAGGGGTGTCTGTGTGTGATAGTCTTTGGATCATAAGGACTAACACACGGACACATACATGTGTATGCCTACATCATACAACACAGGTAATGCATGCTCACCGGCTTCGCGTTAATGAATGCTATATTTTTTATGAATTTATGGAAATTTTATAATCCGATAATGAATTCATTTAACTGAAATGATAAGATTGGGTAAAGAAAGGAAATATTTATCATTTTGAGTTCACCTGATTCTGCTCTCTTTCACCTTGGAATCTTTTAAAGCACACATTTGCAGAGGTCATCTAGATGTTGCAATATGGTTCTTTATGTTATATCCCCAACTTTTTCTTAAGACAGCTTTGAGCAGAGATAGCTAGTATGCAGTGAATTGGACCATGAGGAAGGAAGCCACAGTGTGTGGGAAGGACAGGGGGAGATTAGGTAAGAACTAGCTCCAAAGATTGTAATGTGCCTAGAGGATATTCATTGGACCCTGAGACTTCTGGCAAACAAAAACAAAATGACAGTAAGATGTGTGATTTGCAAAGCTCATAAATGCCAAAGGAGTCTGTGAAGGGAACAGGTATGGCATGCTGAGGGAGGGCAGTGAGCCACCACGTGCTTCTACAGCTCTGGGGGTCCAGCCTTCTTTGTAACACACCTCCGGCTGCAGGAGTCACAAGGCACCTCCATTCAAAGGAAGAGGTTTTTAAGATGAGCATGTCAGTGTCCATCTCAAATGTTACAATGTTCAGAATTTCTTTTCTCTTTGGGGCTCACCACTGCACTCTGGTCCTATCTTGCAGAACTTTCCATATTGTGGATCTCATCATCAGGAATTGTAGATCTGATGTTTGTGTTCTGAGGACATGGCATCCTTGTGGCTTTCCTTGAGTCTGGACACCTGGAGATGCCTGTTTAAGGGTCTTATATCCTATCCGTGCTTTGTAGGCAGCCATGAGTCAAAATGTCATGTTACCGAGGATAGCTATGTAATTTCCTCAAAGGAAACTATTTACAGGCATTGCCCAGTTTTAATAGTAGTCTAGCACTCCATTAAGATGCTAAAAATAGTTTAGCATTTCACTGTAGTGTTGCTAACATATGAAACTTGGAGCCGCCTGTCTTTGGTCACGGTGTCATGACAGAGTGTTACTTTCCAAGAGTTGCTTAAATGAAACTGTCTGTAAAGAAGATTTTTAGATTTCTTACATAAAATATTTTCATTAGAGGTTATGGCTACAAAGTTTCCAAGATAGGACGACTGGATATTTAGAGTTCTTGCAATTTATCTTCCCATGTTTTATTGAGTAGGGCAGCATTTGATTCTCACATCCGCTTTCTCTTTCTAGACAACTGTGTTTAGTCTTTATGTCGCAATGAGTAAGAAAGGAAATTAGTCTTATGTCTCAAGGAGTAATAAAGCAAACGTTCCTTACAAATCGCAAAACGATGGTCATTGACCTAAAGTAAACTTGACCTAAAGTAAGTAAACATGCCAATACCTGTTTTAAGACATGCTGATTCTATCACTGATACTTTTTTTCAAGGGGTTGGGACTGTATTAGCCGTTTCACCCAAACACCTTCCCCTTAATCTGCTGATGTGAAAGACAAATTCTTATTTTGATATTTGCTCATGTCCTTGTAATGCTAATGAGCTATCCTTCTCTTCAATTTCTTAGTTTTGGTCATATATGGAGCTGCCTCAAAGTGCTCCCACAGAGAATACTCTACTTTCTTTTATAAAAACATTTTTATGCCCTGAGTTATCTTCCTGACTTCATCAGATGCCTGCTGAATCACCACCTGTCTTGTTGGCATCAGGACCTGATCTGAAGCACTGGCTTTGCCTTTCCAGGGCAAATCAAGTCTTTTCTATGAACAAGTGTCAACAGGTGTGGTGAGTGCAGGGCTCGAGGCCAGGGGTGGGGACTGGCAGAAAAGAAGGGCTTCCTGGTGAAGAGATGACACTTGCAGTTTTATACATGCTCCCCGCGAAGAACCACTCTTGCCTGGCACCTATGGTTTACAGAAAAGATCCAACCAACTTGGAATAGGCAGGATGCCACTCTGACAGATGGGTCTCAGCATGGCCAAGATGCCAAGTATTCTATGCATCAAGTGTCTCTGCTAAAAGTTTGAGTCTCTGCCAGGATTATCCAAATGGATGTCTGCCTCCAGCCCTGGACATGATGGTGTGGCATGATGCTTTCACCAACTCCATTGCTGCCAGGCATTAACTTCCACTTGTTTAAAGGTCTAGACGGGAAGGTTTGGGGACTAACAACCCAGAGTTAAATCGGATCCAATAGTCATCCAGCTGTTTCTGCTTCCTGCCCTCTACTGGGGGCATAAGTCCATGAAAAACCTCATGGTTCTGCTCCTTACCACATGCTCTCTTTCTGGAAAGGAAATACTTGCTGGTTATGAAGAAAGGAACAGTATAGGCAAGATATGTTGTTTTGTTCTCTATATTTGACAGCATAAATACCTTGATATGAAAATATGGGAGAGCCGGCGATTTTAAGACAGTATGGAATACAAATTAGCAACAGATAGCCTGTTATCAGTCCAGTTAATTCATGTAGGAAAATCTTTTTGGGGGAGTGGTATGGAGTGGGTGGATTATGTCTATGAATATCAGTGTCTGTGCCAGATTTTTGTCTTTCGATAATCATCTTATATATATATGTATATATATACATATATATATATATAATGATTAGCATGCAGATTTTGTATTCTTTATTCCACAATTACATCTCTAAGAGCTGACTTGGCACAACCTAACTAGATATGAGGAACCGAATGTGCCTTCAGAATATTTATCAAAATGAAATACAATGGCTGTAACTTGGTAATTTGACAGGAAGCAGAAAACGTACTTTCTTCTTTGGATAGAATATTCTTGTCATATTTTCTTTTACTTGGGTTTGGAGTACTATGAGTAAGTACTACATGCCCTTCCTATGATCTCAGTAAAGTTATATGAAATAGTAATGAGTCAAAGTCACAAAATGTCCACAGGTTCATTGTAAGGAACTTCTCGAACATTGTTGTAAGATGTGAACTTACTTAGATCATTGCATAAACTAAGCAAGTGTATTGTGCTCTTGAATGTGAGAACATCTAATCTGTATGACTTCTCGCCTTCCTGGAGTTCATTGCTATAGATTCATGTCTCAACAAAAGATCTTCTAGAAAACTTACAGGAGGAGGAGACTGTTCCTCTTATGCTTTATAATATTTTGAAATGAAATGGTTCTCTTCTCCCAATACATACATTTGTAGGTATCACTCCAAAGATTTTTAAACCAAAAACAAATGATATGACCTATAATAGTGTAGGGTCTCATTATGTAAAATTTGGAGGAGCTTCAATGTTTTGGGGTGCCTTCAACTTTATTGAAGAAACTATTTGGGAAATCAACACAAGTATCATCCATAGGTTTACATTTAGGTATCCTATAGTCAGTTGTCTCTTCAGGAAGTGTTTTTAAGAAAATATGTGAAATAATAATTGCTGAATTTATAGTTTAAAATCTTAATTGGATACAATTAATTAGTGCCGTATTTTAATAGATTCCTTTGATAATTGCGTTAATTAGAAGGATGCACAGTAATTGGGTCCTCTCCAAACTATAATATTCCTACAGCTGCTAGCTTGAGAAGCTCTTCTAGTTATGATGCCCCAAAGAATATGGTGGAAAGATTGGCATGTAATTTGGCAGTTGTGTACATAATTCTGGAAACACGTGGACTATTCCCTCGCTCACAGATTTGTCAATAGATCTTCCTAAGATTAATTGCAATCAGGAAAACTATGAAATTGGAATTCTAATCTGCAAAATCTATCTGGTGGGCCTGACACTCTCAGCCCAGCAGCAAATGCTGCAAGCTGATTAGGTGAGCTGTAGATGCAGGCATGCTCACTTGTCGTTGCAGAGTTCTAGGAGGGCAGAGCTTTTGTTGCATGTAAGGCTGCTGGGATAGCCCTCATGCTTGATTTCATGATGATGGGCCATCAGTCATTAATGGCATCCAGTCAAGAAATACTTGTTGACTATCTCTTGAGACACTCTACTAAGCACTAGAAAAACAAGGAAAAGAAATTACCCCAAACCCCTGAAGCTTTTCCAGGAAGAGAAGCAAGGGTGTAAACAAATATTGACAGCCATTACAATAAAATGCGGCAAGAGCAACAGTAGAACTCAAAGTTCTGTAGGATTAAAGGAAATGTATCAACCAACAGCCCCTGTGGGATCTGGGAATGCTCCTCTAGAATGTGCAAAAGTCATGTCTTACCAGAACCAAGGAGTCCAAGAAGACTTCCTGTGCTTCCCTTTAAATTTTTAAAAAAGTAACTGATGTTTTATGCCATTTGCCCTGTAAGTGTTTGACACTAGTTGAAATTCAGTGGTCCTTATCCTATTTATTTTTTTAAATATTTTATTTATTTATTTGACAGAGAGAAACACAGCGAGAGAGGGAATACAAGCAGGGGGAGTGAGAGAGGGAGAAGCAGGCCTCCCGCCAAGCAGGGAGCCCGATGTGGGGCTCGATCCCAGGACTCCAGGATCATGACCTGAGCCGAAGGCAGTCACTTAACCAACTGAGCCACCCAGGCGCCCTCCTTATCCCATTTCTCAAGGACCAAACAAACCCACCACCACCACCATCACCAATTACAACAACAAAACAATGCTAAACTCTTTGGAACTTGACCTCAGTATAGTAAGTGCTTAGCACGGATACAAACCAAAAAAAGAATAGAATAGTAAGGAGAGCAATGCAGAGTATAGATGCCAAACCACCACAGTAAAGCCACCGAACACGGATCGAGTCACTGGGTATGAAGGCATCAACCCAGTTCCTTGTGTTTGAAAGAGCTTTCTGCAGAGCTCTCCATCTGTTCCTATTTCTTTCCTACTTTCCATCTTTTCTACTAAAGCAGTGACTTCTTGACTTCACATGTGCTCTTTAAAAAGTAGTAGGGGTGGGGCCTGGGTGGCTCAGTCAGTTATACATAGGACTCTTGATTTCAGTTCAAGTTATGATCTCAGGGTCATGAGATCAAGTCCCACATCAAAATGGTCAGCACGGTGGGGTGGTCCTGCTAGATGTTCTCTCCCTCTGCCCCTTTCCCCAGATTTGCACATGCTCTTTCTCTCTCTAAAATAAATAAATCTTTTTTAAAAATAGTGGGAAACTATTTATGAATTTAATGAATTCCTTCATCTTCTATTTGACCATGATTCCCACAGCATTGTTTTAATACAGTCAACTGTCTGTCCGTGTTCTTCCCAATATCTGTTTGGGTCTAAAAGCAGACTCCATTATGCTCACCAAGAGAAGTTTCCTAGTTTTAAACACTGGTTTTTGTTTTTGTTTTTGTTTGTTGTTGTTGTTCCTTCCTTTAAAGTGGTGTTGAATGCTAGAAAAATGCAGGATTTGAAATTAGAACTGGCATCGAGGCTTTTTCTCTCACTAACCATGTAATTTCTGGTAAGTTCAAGAAATTTCTCCAGCCTCAATTTCTTTATTTAAACTTTACAAAATACAGATAACTCTGTATCCTGGCTGAGAATTATATTTCAGATGGGATGCTCTAAGGAGACCTGGCACATCATAGGCATTCAAAAAGTGATAAATACACTCATTCTTATGGCTGACTTAATATTACTTTCTTCCTCTTCTCTTGTTATACAGCCAAGGGAGTGTTTGTTTCCCTTGGTACCACTTGTACCATCAAGGCAAAGCCATTTTTTAGGAATGAACTGACTTAAAATCCAGTACAATCATTCTGTGAGACTCATTTGTATGAGGATTCTAAGTAACAATGCCTCCTATAAATTGATGAGTGGCATGTCTAAAATAATATTTGTTATTATAAATACAGTATTATTTTGATCACCACAATGGTTGTCCAAGGCTGGATCATGATGGTTCAGAGTAATCATGAGATGTCTAACAAGTGGTCAAGCTAGATTTGATGAGCTTCCATTGAATGTCAAAGTCTATGCTCTGCTCACAACACTGCCCTGATAGTGTTTATAAAGAAAAGATAAAACCCCCAAATCTATAAATTATTAACAAGATTCCTGTTCCTTCAAATTAGAGTAGAGTGAAAGTCTAACAATTGTATTGATATTTTGGAGACTGCAGAAACATCACCTTAGAAATCTCAAGTGCTTTCAAACATAGCCTTAATTTTGCTGTTGTCTGAGGGGAGAAATAAGCAGACAGCCATGACTTCTGAAAAATAAGTTTATTTTTCCACATTTATATGACATAGATACAAGCACACACATATATGCATCTTAGATTATGTATTTATGGCTTCCTAGTTAGTTCAGAATTTTTTTAAAGTCTCATCTATGTTCAGAGTTATTTTTCAGTTGAACCATGTGCCTGCATATGAATACATATGGTAACACCCAATAACCCATAATTTACTGTTAGCTTAAAAGAAGTTCGTGGGGCACATGGGTGGCTCAGTTGGTTAAGCGACTGTCTTTGGCTCAGGTCATGATCCCGGAGACCTGGGATCGAGCCCCACATCGAGCTCCCTGTTCGGCGGGAAGCCCGCTTCTCCCTCTCTCCCTCCCCCTGCTTGTGTTCCCTCTCTGGCTATGTTTCTCTCTGTCAAATAAATAAAATCTTTAAAAAAAAAAAAAAGAAGTTCTCAAGCATTGTTAGTCATTGAATCGTTGTGGGGCTATTCTTGTATGTATGGACAGAGCGCCATGGGCAGAAGACATGTGACTGGGGAGTGAGATGGTGGGGTTAGTATGCAGGGCTGTGATTGACCTCAGAGTAGGCCTGACCTCCCTGGACCTCTGTTACCTTAACAGCCAGGAAGGAACTATGATGGAGTCCCCTCTCAGCCAGGACCTCTGATGCCATGACCAGGACTCTGTGAGAAGTTTGGAACCTTCTGGATCACTGTACACATGATGGGTCATGGGAGGATGCCAAAGGCCATTATTTCCTCCCATGGCGATGGATTTTCTAGGTGGGACTTAATTTAGTGCAGCTAAAAGTGAAGCAGTAGTACTCAAGTGTGCCATTTCCATAACGGAATTGTTGGTGAGCCTCAGAGGGGGTGTGGTGAAATGTCCTTGAGAGATTCAAGCACACACCCTGAGGTGTAATTAGTAAACTCTAATATAGCAGGAACTTGGTCAGAGACTTCTACTCGAGGGGCTTAGAAAGTCCCTGCATGGTTTGCCAGCACCTTTCCAGGGTGGATTCCTTCTCAGGGTGGTTATAGGAACTTTTTCTTTCAGCCCATTTAGATAGACTTTGAATGAGTTATTTGTTCTAAATATCTCCTCATAGGAACTCAAAGTGCCTTTGTGACAAGGTTCCAACATCTGCAGAAGGAGGTAAAGCACAGATGTCAGCAGTGAAGAGTTGCAGCGACTTTACACGAAGGCAAAATATGAAAAGGTGTTCATACCAGTGAGATCTAGACCTGCATGTTACTCACATGACACTGTGAACTTGTATTTCTGGGACCTGGAGAAATTGCTTTGTCAGAGGTTAAGGGAATCACCTAACGGATCTGTGATTTCAAAGACTGGCGTCGCCAAGCTGATGAAGCCCATCATCCAGACTCACATACAGACCAGGCAGTTAGGACAAGGTGATAGAGGTCATATGACTCCAAGGAGTGGTACAGACTTTGAGGCAAAACAGGGACTTTTAGTTTGCATTTGTCAATGAGATGAATATGCTTTCTCAGCTGATTAGGGAAGTATTTCCTCTTGCGGTACCACACAGGGTAATGGCAGTTTCCTGCCTACTTCCCAGAAAATCCTAAAACCCATTGAAAGAAAGCTTGATAGCATTTTATAAATGGAGGTATATATGGGGACTGTTCACTGTTTGGGAGGTTCCAACTAAGATGTAAATAAATAGCTTCATTTCCCAAGATGAATACAGAATAAATAGTATAAATTATATAAATATATGCAATATTGTGTTATATTAGACTATATTTGTCTATAATTTATTATACATATCATATATATTTATAATATGCAATTCATTATACATTATACATTAAAATATATATAATGACATATTTATAATTTGTGTTATATATTTATAATATAAATGTATATATTTATTTGATATTCATATACTTATATAAAAGTATGTATATATCCAATTATATACATCTAAATTATATGTATATATTTTTCTATATATGTTTGAATTTTATATATGATTAAGTTATATATATTTACATATATATATGTTTAAGCTTCTATTTTATGTCCCACAACTTTTCCATTGATATGGGAATTTGAGCAATAGTATAATTAGGATATATACATATATATAATAGAAAGTATAATAAGAGGGAATTATAATCCTTATGAGGATTTTGTTTTTAAATTTCTGACAAGGTTTTACAGGTGAACTAGCCTCTAGTCTTTACTAAGTTAAGGAAATGGAAGGCCAGAGAGCTTATGGGATTTTTCAATTTAGGGAAATGACATTTTCAGTTATGTATCCCCTGATGGAGGGGAGCAGCTAAGGGTCATCTGTTAGACTCTGGAAACTCTATACTTCAGCAAATGACCAAAAATGGCTGCATAATGGGTTAACTCAGAGATGAAATAAAGCCCGAATCAAAATCACAGATGAGGAATCAGATAGAACCTTTTTTTTTTTCAGAGATGTGTTCGAATAGTACTCCCAGGATTTCATTGCTTATGACATTTAAAAGCTGAGTGTATAGAGCCCTAAAAATACACCGTAGGGAAGAATCCTATGCTGGCAGAAAAAAACGTTCAAGAGCTTCAAAAGGTCCCTGCTATTTTTAATTTCTACTCGAGCACTACCTTAGAGTGAGTAATACCTTTGTGAAGTCTACTATGTTGGTTGATGTGGTGGAAAGCTCCTTGGCCGTAAGAAACATCAGACCATATTTGAGAAAATCTCTTGCATGTTCTTTTCCATTGCAAAATGAGTATCTCTAGTAATCAAATGTGGCAATTTAAAAACAATGACTGACACAGATCTTTATGGCAGTCTTTCCATTACATGTTACTAGAACCATCAGAAATAGCTGTGGAAGGTATGTGCAGAATTTAAATTTCTCCTAGATATTTTGCTTTCGTCTGGCTTACAGCTACTGGTGAGAGTTCTTTTCTAGTCTTCCCAGTACCCACCAAGGGAATATCCACAACCTTCTTGAATTTCTAAACGATTTATTTGGTGGGACCCTCAGTGCTTACTCTGATCCCTCTGTTCCTGCTCTCCATGCTGTTCCCACATCTCCCCAGAGAGGCACTGGGTATCTTGAAAGGCCTACCAGGCTCTGAGGAAGGGCTTCCCAGATGTGTGAGGGGTACCGCGTATCTTCAAGTGATCAGCTTTTGTACTGCAGATGCAGCTTACACCTGCTGTGCCAGAGCCTCCTGAAAGACAACAGGTTATAAACAAAAGCTCTTTTCATGCTGCAGTGTTCCCAGGTTATATATGGGAAATAAATTTTGCATCGCTTCAAAAATCGACAGTTTAAAAACTATCAGAAACGGGAGCTTGTTATTATGTCTGATTTCAGATGTTAATTGTTGTGATTTGACTACAGTTCAGAGTTGTGAAGAGATTGGCGCCTGCCCCATGCGACTCTTAGCTCGGCTCCGGCACTTTTCAGCACGTACCAGCATGGACTTAGGTGCTGTCCCCATGTCCTTGCTCTTCTGCCAGGGTCTCTATCTAATCTGAGATGTTGTCAGTCCTCCAAGGGATTAGTACAAAACAACCTGCTGGAAGAGAAGCAACATGATTTTATTCTTTCTGGAAGTATTTATTTGAATTTAGATAGCAAATTAAAAAACTCAAAAAAAAAAAATGCACCCTTATCATGGCATTTCAGACAACTAGTGGTTCTGTGAAGGGCCGGCCTGCATCTTGACCATTCGGGCTAAGTGTCTGCTTGACCAGATCCTGCTGCCGATAGGAACCAGGTTCTTTCTCCCCTTAGGCTTTCTGTTCTGGAACTCTAACACCTTTACTTATAATGTTCCTCAGAATTATAGCCCCCCCCCCGCCGTCCCTTTCCTTACAGATATTTAGTGCTATGTTACTTGCATTAAAGATCAAAGTTTCTAATCTTAGATTAAAATTATATTATATATTATATATTATAAAATATAATATGTATAACCATCTGATGTTTACGAGTATTTTTGATTGCCACCACATAGACTGTGAGCCACTAAATAGGTCTTATGCTTGAGTATTTGCACAATTTTAGACAAAATTGCTCATAAATAAAGATGTACATCTCTCCAATTTGCACATACTTTAGGACAGTATCATTCTTAAGGGGGAAAAAATCACTTGGAGGTAGCTTTAAAAGCATGGAGAGTCAGGAATAGAAACCACAGATGTACATTTAAGAGCTAAGTATAAAAATGGTCATTTTATCCATAAAGTGATTGCTAAATGGAAATCAAAACAGTCAGTTGCAATTCACTCTGGAGAACCAAGATTCACACTATCAGTGAGGCTGTGGGGCCGGGTTCATCACAGAACCACAGTGTTTTTTTAATTAAATCATGAGTCTTCCTGAGGGAATATTGCATTAAAATCCAAGCAGATCAGAAATAATGGCAAGATCTACATGCCTAGTCCTTGGTAAAGTCATTACATTAGTCTGCTGATGATCAGGAGGGAGGCATTTCAAATTACAGCAGCATTTTTACAGAGTAGATAATTATGGCAAGTTATGAATGACAGAAATTACTGCAACGACAGTTTCCTTTTTTTGTCTTTGCTGCCGTTTTGCATCCATTATAGTTTCTTTTTATAGCTTCCTTAGTTATCTGCAGTTAATTAACATCAATAAATGACTGGAAATGTTATATAGTACTTTGATTGCATTTTTATCTTTTTTGTTTCTTTCTTAAGCAAACTGTCACTCTCAATGTCCCAGGGACCGTTGTTAATGTTGAGTTGAAAAGGATTCTTGGGATGATTTTCCTTTTAAGATGACTTAAACGTTTGACCCTTTGGATTCAAATCACATGATTGATAGGCTTTCTATTTTTAATGATACCTATTGTGTCTATCAAAATACCTGGATGGCTATAGTAGTATGTAACCAACTTCACTGCCTTGATTTCTGGTGAAAATATGAACACAGTTACATATCATGGTATCTCTGTGAGAGACTAGCCTTGGATTTAGGGGAAATGTATTTTTTGGTAGAAGAGTTGGTTGTTGACTTTTTTTTTTAATGGGTACGATTTTGACATGGTTTTTGAAATTTGAATGCCATTTAATGTTTTCTTCAAAGAGAGGGATTTTGTTTGGTTTTATTGTTTGCTTAGTTTAGGAAATAACCTAATCTTTGTTTACAATTTTTCCTAGTGTTATTGAGATACAGCTGACATATAACGTCATGTTAATTTCAGGTGTACAATGCAATGACTTGATATGTGTGCATTCAACTGCAGAATGATTAATTACCACAACAGGTTTAGTTAATAATAACTTAGTCTTATACCTTAACTTTTTCTAATTTAAAATAATTTTTTGGAAGATCACTACAAACACTTAAATACCAATGAAGGATGCTTAATTTTAAAATTTTCTGACAACGGTCAAGCACTAAGTATGGTACTTTCTAATTCCATTATTCATAAAAATATGCAAGAACAAAATAATTGGTATTTTTGGTATTATTTAAGCTAGTAAAATTACTGGGAAACCCAAATGTTCTTTTTCATTTGTATCTCCATTTTGCAGTAGTACTAGTCTGTTAAATTTTTATAAAACTGACACTTATGCAGGAAGTTACCTCTGTTTTGTTAAATGACCAATGATAACTTCAAAAATCGATCCTAATCCTTGATAAATAATATGCAAATTACATGTGTGTACTAATTATTGAAGAATACGAATAGTTGAAAACAAAATGTATCCATCAATAGGAGAAAGCTGTGTTCATCCAGTGGAATACTATACAGCTCTATATCTCTGATAGAGAAGAATCTACAAGTTTTATTGTTGAATGCAAAATATTAATGCTAAATATGTTAATGGAAGTCTGTTCCTTGCACAAAAATACATATGCATGACATATTTATGTGTGTGGGAAAATACAGATTAAGTAAGAGCTAAAATATGTGCATGAGTGCCAATCACTGAGGGTTTGCACATTGAACGGGCAACTGGGTCTCCTGCCAGACTGGGTGGCTTATGGAGATCAGAGGCAGACTTATTTTTCACTCTGTCTTTTGGTATGTGTTGGATTTTGTCCTATGTACAGGTATTGCCTCTCTCGAAAAAGAATAGGCTTGGTGAGATTATGTAAGCATCATAAAGGTTATAGAGAGATAAGCACAGAATGATCACGCAGCAGGCATGACATGCCAGTACTGAATCACAGGAAGGGTTGAGATTTAAGTGTTTCATATAAAACATGTTATGAAGCTGTTATTTGCTTTGGAAATTACATTAAATTTTTCATTTAATCCTAAAAGGAGTTGTTACCCTTTTGGTGGCTCAGTGAGTTAAGCCTCTGACTTTGGCTCATGTAATGATCTCAGGGAACTAGAGTTGAGTCTTGTGTTGGGTTCTGTGCACTGTGGAGAGTCTGCTTCTTCTTTTGCCTCTGCCTCTCCCCCTGCCTGTGTTTTCTCTCTTTCTCATAAACAAACAAACAAACAAATAAATAAATAATAAAATCTTAAAAAAATTTCACATCATTAGGTATAATGGAAGTTGTCTCTCTGTCCCCTGTGAAGTATGCATCTCAGAGATATGATGCTACTTAAGATGATCCATCTGGTCTCTCTGAGAATATCTAATCAAACTTATGCTTACCAAAAAAAAAGTACCTCTGCCTAGCATGTACTCGCTATCCTCTGTGCAATATGAATGTTAGCCTGGATAGCGTTGGTTGCATCTTTAAAGGCTACCAAGAGTTTTGAGATGACACCAGTTTTAAAATATAAGTGTAAGTGTAATATGGGGGAAGAGCTAATAAAAGTATCAAGAAAAGTACAGAAATAACTGACTTTTTCTTTCCTTTTTTTCCCCTTTGGTGGGGAGGCCATATTCTTAGGATCATTTTAAGCTAACAAGGATTTTTTTTGAAAAATGAATTATTTGGAAATAATTCTTAGCTGTCCCCTAAATTATATGGCATTTATAATAATGATAAAATAACTAAAAAATTGAGTTCATATATAGAAAACTATGCTACTGTAGTCTTCTATTGATTACTGCATTTCTAAAACCACTGCCATGGAAACCTCCTGTCTGGAGTATATAACTGAGGATAAAGGAATGTGTCAAACCACTAGATGTTTTGTTTTCTGGGGTAGAAAAGTGGAACCTTGAAGAAGAGTTAGAAATACAAATTTTCTTACAAAATGAAATAGCTGATCTATATCGACTTTTGGTAAAACAATATAAATCAAATGACACAGCAAAAAGTACAATTTCTATAGAATACTGATGAATGTATGTTACTTCCGTAACTCTCAAATTGGTGCCACAGGTCATGGTCGTGTGTTTTCATGTGTTTATGCTAGTTTTATATGTTATGCATCAATATCCTTTATTCTTTTTAAGTAATATGGTAAACCATTCATTCATTTACATATATCTATTGAGGGCTTCCTATGTGACAGGCTCTGTACTAGGCACTCAGCTTTGGACCAGGAGCAGTTAAGACATTGCACTGGCCATTAGGGATCTTTTGCCCTGTGTTACAAACAAATCATGATGTAAACTAGGCAAAAGTCTATAGTGTGTTACAATTTGGCCCTAGAGGAAAAGTCAGTGAATTCTATTCAGAGAAAGTGATTCCTGAGCTGATATTGGAAAGATGAGTTAACTCGGTGGATAGAAGAGAGAATTAGATTCTCTGAACCCCTGACAGCCCCCCCCCCCAATACTCAGCAAAGCCCCTTTGGTAAAAGAGAGCAGCCAGTATAGGAACTGAGTGAAGAGCCAATAGGCAAGAACATGGAACCAGGGCCTCTGGAAGTGAAATGAGGTCAGGAAGGGGGCATGGGACAAGGTGTGTGGATCACTGTGTGTAGTGCAGAAAAGTGGCTAGGGACGGGCTGACCAGGGATGATGGCACCTGGGCTGGGGTGAAGATGAGTGTTGGGAGAGGACAGAAATGGCACATTATATACTGGACACTCTCCGTAGGACCTGGAGTTGGCAATGATGTGGAAGAGAATGGAAGGGGGTTGGTTAAGGAAGAAGCCAACATTTCTGCCATGAATATTAACAGATGGTATTGCTCTTCATGGAGATGTAGATGTGGGAAGTGGATGAATGGCACATGGTTATTTCGAAGTGCCCAAACACAGCAGCAAATGGGCAGGATATACTCTGGGTGAATTTGGACACTAGAGGAGGCATTATCTTGTTGCCTTCCCGGCGGGATCAGTGAGAGGCTGAAACATGAGGAGGGATCTCCGTAAAGAAGGCTGGATGTAAAGGAGACATGGGGCCAGGTCTGGAAGGTGCACACAGAGGAAGTAGCTGCCCCAGGAGGAAAACAAGAAATGTGCTGTATTTTGAGAAAGAGGGATGGAATATAATCTGGAGACAGAAAAGTTGCATTGAGGACAAGGAAGGTCCATTTGTTCAACAACTACTCTTTGAGGACCTGCTATGAATCAGACCCTGGTAGTTGAAGGGGGTTCAGTATCAGAGTGGCTGAAATGCTGGTCTGTAAGTATGTCCAATAGAGAAAAGTAATCTAGAAGAAGTACTTATTAATCATGCTGCCCAAGGCCCTACTGTAATACCATAGATGGTGAAATAACGCATATAAGCTTTTTTTTCCCCTCAGAAGAAAAAGGTTCTGTGATACGATTAGAAATCTTAAAATTGTTGACTTTAATTAAAGTCCACTCAAGACATGATTACCTCATATTTTCTGTGAATCTCTTTGTTATGTAACTACAGGGAACTTAAATAAGAAAAATATATATTAACTCTTTTTTTTAAAGATTTTTTTCCAGACTAAATGCATTTTTTATTTTATTTCTAGCCTAGTTAACATATAGTGTTATATTATATTAGTATACAATAGAGTGATTCAACAATTCCATATATTACCCTGCAATTATCAAGAGAAGTATACAATTAATATCCTTCCCTTATTTCACCCATCCCCCTATCCACCTACTCTCTGGTAGCCCTCTGTTCTCTATAGTTAAGAGTCTGTTTTGGGGGGAGGAAAAAATCTGGTTTTTGATTTGTCTCCTTTCTTCTTTTGTTGTTTTGTTTCTTAAAATCCATATATGAGTGAAATCATATGGTCTTGTCTTTCTCTGGTGGACTTATTTCACTTAGCATTATACTCCCTAGTCCATTCATGTTATTGCAAATGGCAAGATTTCATTCTTTTTATGCTGAATAACATTCCATTGTGTGTGTGTGTATATGTATATATATATACCCCATTATTTATTTATTTGACACAGAGAGAGAGAGATCACAAGTAGGCGAGAGGCAGGCAAAGAGAGAGAGGAGGAAGCTGCCTCCCTGCTGAGCAGAGAGCCTGGCATAGGCCTCTATCCCAGGACCCTGAGATCATGACCTGAGCCGAAGGCAGAGGCTTAACCCACTGAGCCACTCAGGTGCCCAATATATATATATTTACTCTTAATGCTTTGATAACCACAAAAGGAAAAGATGATTGAAATGTGCTTGTTTACTTTTTTTTTTATTAGATAATGAGACAACATGTCATTGCTCTTTCCTTTTATTTGACTATTGGGATGCTCATCTACATTTAATTCTCAATTACATAAAATAATTCTTGGGATAAGGATCTTCATATTCTTCTTAAGTACTTTCTCAATATTTTAAATTTTTTATTTTGACTGAGACACTCCTTTACTAGTGTAAGTCACTTCAATTTTAGAAGTAAGAAAAATTATGTTATTGATCAATTCATGTTTTGGTAGTTACATATGAATAGCAATATATTGCTATCCCAACCAAAATTTCTGTGAAGCATTTGTTTCCAATGTCATTTCGTCCAAAGGCACATATGCCCCAACATATGAATATTTGAAACTAAGAGAAAGATTTTAGTCAAGTGTTGCTTATCATTATTATGTGTATGACCAAATTACCGTGTTGGATTTACAGTGACTAATTATATTTAGATCAAAGCACAGGGTAACCCACTTCCAGGTGTATTTCCAAAGGAATTGAATTAGGATCTTGAAGAGATGCCTGCACACCCGTGTCCACTGCAGCATTACTCACAGTAGCCAAGATACAGAAACAACCTCAATGTCCACTGACAATGAATGGATAGAGAAGTTGGTGCACATATATATACAGTGGAACATTATTCATCCATCAAAAGGAAGGGAATCTTGTCATTTGTGACAACACAAACTGACCTAGAGGGTACTATTCTAAGTAAAATAAGCCACATAGGTAAAGGCAGGTACTACATGATCTCACTTATATGGGGAATCTAAAAATACACAATTTTAGAGTACAGAGAATAGAATGGTGGCTACCAGGGGACTGGGGTGGGGGAAATGGGGAGATATTGGTAAAAGGGTGCAAACTTTTAGTTACAAGATGAATGAATTCTGGGGGCCCCTCGATGGCTCCATCATTAAGCATCTGCCTTGGGCTCAGGTTATGATCCAGGAGTCCCAGGATAGAGCCCCGCATCGGGCTCCCTGTTTGGTGGGAAGCCTGCTTCTCCCTCTCTCACTCCTCAAACTTGTGTTCCCTCTCTAGCTGTGTCTCTCTCTGTAAAATAAATAAATAAAAATAAAATCTTTTTTAAAAAGATGCATGAGTTCTGGAAATCTAATGTACAGCACGATGATTGTAGTGAATACTATTGTATTATATTGTAAACTTGAAATTTGCCAAGAGGATATATTTTACGTTCTCATCACAAAAAACAAAAATGAAGACCAAGAAAGAGACAAAGTAATGACTGCATTATGTGACATACACTAATTATCATTAATTAATTTAGTATACACTGATTATCTTCATTGTGGTGATAATTTTACAATGTATACACATGTCAAAATATCAAGTCATACTCCTTAAACATATATAACACCTATGTGTCATTTATATTTCAATAAACTTTTTAAAAAATGATAGTTTGCAGAGTGGGGCTGGATGTTCTGCAATCAAGCTGTTCCAAAATGAGGCTGTGTGTTTTGTGCAAAACTCCCATTTTCCCTTTTTTTTTAAAGATTTTATTTATTTATTTGACACAGAGAGATCACAAGCAGGCAGAGAGGCAGGCAGAGAGAGAGGAGGAAGCAGTCTCCCCCCTGAGCAGAGAGTCCAATGTGGGACTCAATCCCAGGACCCTGAGATCACGACCTGAACCTAAGGCAGAGGCTTTAACCCATGGAGCCACCCAGGTGCCCTACTTTTCCAGTTTTAAGTAGAAATGACTATCCAATGATAATTTACTAAATGTACTCTTAGAATGATACACATTAAATCTAATTTTATCAAACTAGTATTTATCAGTTATGTTAAAACTTAAATAAAACAAGGTATGATCCTTATTCAGCCAAAGATTTTAATGTTGCTATAAAGTATAAATATTATTCAATTTTTATTTGGTGACCTGCCACCTCTCTTCCAACAATGATCTAAATTAATGCACCATGGAGAGTTGTGTTGAAGAGCTATCATAAATAATAACTATCCTATTTTTTTGTCTTTCCAACTTTCCTGCTTGTATAACTTGGCAATTTTCATAAAATTTTTTTGATTAAAATTTTCATTCAGCTGTCTCTCTTTATTAGCCATTCAAAGCATTGCCTGTGATTTGTGAGCCATGCTCAGCCTTGGATGTAACAGAACATGGGCATAAAGACGTGGTTTATTGTCAGGCTGAGATGAAGCCACATAGGCAAACACCTGCGTTTGGTCAGCACTCGCTTACAGTTTCTGCACACACACAAAATTGCTTCGTATGAGTCACCCAGTCACTATGGGGCCTCGACCACTGCGCTAGGGCACAGAAAAGATCAGGTGTAACTTCCATGTCACAACAATGATAAATAATGGACACTGTCTACAGTTGATGAGTGTCTTGATGACATGCAGTAAGAGCATTTTATATCTAGCAAAAACTGGTGTCCAATCTAAATACCCAACCTCTCTGGTCAAGCATGCATTTTAGTCCTTCCATTTGCAGTGTTAAGATAAACGTTGAGTTTTCTCCCACCACCAGTTTTAAAAGTGAAAAGATAACACATATATATGTATAGTATTCATTTGTTTACTTTTGTTTTACAAATAACCCATGCTTACACATTCCCTACTAAGGCAACTAAATTTCCCTTAAGTTTTCTTCTTGTTTTATGAGTTGAGATCTGTTTTTGCAACATGAAGTGAAAAGAACCTGGACTGCAATAGATTAAAACTAGGCATATTACAAAAAATAGAGTTATGCCAAGAAAAATAATATTTTCATTTAATAAAAATCATGCCGTATCATTGCTTCTATAAGGTATTGAAGATGTCAATCAGAATTCTTAAAAAAATAAAGCTTTTAAGTTGATATATTGAGACTACAAAATTCAGATTCTTTTTTTAAATTTCAATATCATAGCAAAACTTACTAAAGGCTCTGTTTCATCCATCTGTTTATCCACCTATCTATGATTTAAAATTCTTAAAATAGATCAAGTAACATAATGTAGTAACAAGCCCCAAGTGGTGATGTCTTATTCTTTTTTTTTAAATGAAGATACTATGCAGATAGTGCCATATTATTAATCACTAACTTAATTGCAAATAATAAGCTTTAAAATGTATTTCTGACTATGAATTTTAAAGACTAACTACTAAGCATCATCAAATGCATATTTTAATTTGTAAAGATGATATAAGAGGTTAATCCAGTGTTTACAGTATCTCCAACAAGATTTTAAAGATACTACTATCAAGAGATGAGGAGGAGTTACTTATTTTTATTAGGTCCCTTAGTGCATTGAACTTGTTGAAGTGGATGCAATCAGTACTTCTTGTCAACATGGCTTATAGAAATAATAAATATTGTCATGCTTGGTAAAATTCTATTTATGTCATGTTCTTTTCTCTTTGCTTTCCCTTTCCTAAATGAACACTTACGTTTTTTGATTGACACTATCAAATGATACTGCCCCAGTAGAAACAAGGCCGACCTAATGTGAATTTTATTCTTCCTTCACTGACCCTTGACTGTTTCCTCATCTACACATGAAGGATGACAGTATGTACCTGTCCTGGGCATAACTATATTTATATAAAATACCCAAAGTAATCCTGAAATTGCAGGCACTCTGTAAAGTCTAGTCATAATTATTCTTCTTTCTTGCTTTACAAAATGGATAAAACTTTCATGTGAAAGGAGAAACCAGAGTATAAGAAATTAAAAAGATTGACACATTAGAAGTGTGACTGCAGAGCATTCCTTGCTCTGCTGCATGCTTAGTTTCCCATTCCATCTAGCTTCTTCAAGAGTTTTCCCTGGGCAAGGGAAGTAGGCAGGAAGAATAAAGAAACACAAGTAATTGTTACCCCTCTCTGCATTGACTAGTGTCCCTCGCAGCTGCTGCAAACCACCATGGCTCTAGTTTCCACTGGAGATCCCTGCATGATATTGTCCTTCACCTGCCCTCTAGGCTCCAGTACCCTCCTCCCTTTTGAATTTATTCAATCTTTTGTGCTAAGTTTACTGGAGCTTAGAATACAAGGGCTGCTCACCATCCCAGGTGTGCCAGCTTCTATCTTCTGTCACCTATTTCGTCAATCCCCTGGAAAAGATTCCCACTGTTTAAATACCTAGAATGGTTTCTCTTTACCTGTTGAGACTCGGGGAATAAGTCATGAACATGGCTGTATATTGAAGTAGTGTGCTATAAGTCAAGGTGAAGGAGGTATCTAAAGTCATAAGGCAGAGGACAGAGCTATTTACAATATAAAATTGGTATTCAGAGATATACAGTTTTAGTTCACAGGTTTCAATATTTTCCTAATTGATGTTCCATAAAGAAAGAATAGAAATGGTGTAAGTGAGTAAATAAGAAAGGGACACAAAATAAAGACTCCCTGGACTAAAGACAAATGCAAATCTCTAGATGAAAGAATTAATGAAATATTGAAGTACACAAATGCATGGAAAACCAAGATTAAGCTTAGAAATATATAACCAGTGAAATTTCAGAATGGTGACCACAAGGAATCATTCTAAAAGCTTATAAAGTAGGACTGAGGGCATCTGTGTGGTTCAGTGGGTTAAGCTTTTGCCTTTGGCTCAGGTCATGATCTCAGTGATGGAGGCCTGAATCAAGCTCTCTGCTCAGCAGAGAGCTTTCTTCCTCCTCTCTCTCTGCCTGCCTCTCTGCCTACTTGTGATCTATTTCTCTGTCAAATAAATAAATAAAAACTTAAAAAAAAAGAACTGAATAAAGGATCTGCAAAGTTTAAAAGATAAAAAAAATACTTCTTAATAGTCACACTGAATATAGAAGACAAAGGAGAAATTCCTTCAAGTTTGGAGATAAATTATTTTGAGTCTATAATCCCTTAAAACTAACATTCAAGTCAGAAACCAGAATAAGGATATTTTCAAATATACAAAGTTTCCCAAATTTGCAAACCAGACCCTATACCAAATAAATAAATAAATAAATAAATAAATAAATAAATCAAGGAATAATTATGCTTGGGGAGGAAATGGCAAAATAATAAGCATTAAATATTATAATTCTAAGAAATATTGAAAATGGTTTTTAAGGATAATTAATACTAATCTGAAACTGAAATCTAAAATACATGTAACCAAGAAGCAACATGAGGCCTTTTAGAAGTGGAAGAAAAATAATATGGTAAAATTCCATTCTTGTTTGGATATAGTTACAGACACCAGTTAATTCTGAACATTAGTTTATAAAAGTTTTAATATTTGTCTTAAAATTAAATTGTAGTTACTAGAAGAATGAAAATACAATGAGTATCTCTTGCATTTCTTTACCCTAATAATGAAGAAGCAGAAAGAGAAATAAGAATACAGCCCTATTTATAATTGCACCAAAAGCAATTAAATACATAGGCATAAATTTAACAAAAGAGATGAAAGACTTGCACTATGAAAATTCTGATGAAAGATATTAAATTTTATATAAACAAGTAGAAAGATATTCCATGCTCATGAATTGGAAGAATTAATTTTGTTAAAACGTTCGTACTATCTGAAACAACCTACCGATTTAATGCAATTCCTATCAAAATACCAACATATTTCACAGAACTATAATAAATAATACTAAAATTTGTATTGTTAAATGAAATAAGTCAACCAGAGAAAGACAAATATGTAATTTCAGTCATACATGAGATTTAAGAAACAAACAAGAAATGAACAAAAAAAATGACATGTGAAAAAACAAACTCTTAAATACAGGGAATAAACTGGTAGTTGAGGGTAGGTGGTTGGGGAGTAGGTAAGTAGGTAATGGGGATTAAGATCTGTTTATCATGATGAGCACTTAAAATGTCCAGAATTATTGAATCATCATATTTTACTCTTAAATTTATATGACATTGTTAATTATATATCAATTAAACAATTAAGATAGAAAAGATTTGGAAAAAATAACAATGACACAATGATGACGATGATGATGGTAATTATGATGATGATGGTAATGGTGATGATGGTGATGACAGTGACGGGGATGATGATGGTGATGAGGACGGGGATGATGATGATTATAATGATAATGATGATGGTAATGGTGATAATGGTGATGATGGTGATGATGATGATGATGGTGATGATGATGATGATGGTAATGATGATGATGATGGTAATGGTGATGATGGTGATGAGGTTGTGATGATGATGTTGATGGTAATGGTGATAATGGTGATGAGGTTGTGATGATGATGATGACGATGGTGACGGTAGGCCATATTTATCAAGTGCATGTTCAATATGCCAAGTGCTAATCTAAGCATGTTACATGGTTACCTGTATTGATTAGTTTAATCCTTGTACCTGAGGACTTAGATCACAAACCACAACCCAGAGCTGGGTGATTAGTAAATCTCTGTGTTTTAAAATGCAGTTCTGATAATGTTGTTCAGCTTGTCTTAGTTGTTCACAAGTAGCTTAGTTTGTTGCTATTTAACCTTCTCAAGATTGTCATTATTTTCTGAAAAAAGATGAATACGAATCCAATGTATTCCTGCATAAAAATTCTCTTATAAACAGTTCTTGAGAGTGACAAAAATTTAGAATGTGTTCATTACAACAGGAATAAAGAGATCAGTGAGAAAACCAAGGCAGAGAGTGATTACGTCACTTTCCAAAAATTATGGGTCTGGAAAATGGAAAGTTAGGATTAATTTTCAAGCATTTTCATATCTAACCTTGTGTTGTAAATGCTACCACCTTGGAATTGTGTATTCTTTTTTTTTTTTTTTTAGAATTGTGTGTTCTTATCAAAGATTCATAGAATAAGAATATGTAAGGTCACTCAGATTATTTTAATAAAATTCAAAAGCAAGGGCACCTGGGTGGCTCAGTGGGTTAAAGCCTCTGCCTTCGGCTCAGGTCATGATCTCAGGGTCCTGGGATCAAGGCCCATATCGGGCTCTCTGCTCGGCAGGGAGCCTGCTTCCTCCTCTCTCTGCCTGCCTACTTGTGATCTCTCTCTCTGTCAAATAAATAAATAAAACCTTTAAAAAAATTCAAAAGCAAATTAATGCAGATCAAGCTCTCAGTCCATGATGAAACAAAATAAAAATTCAACCTGAAACTAATATAACACTATATATTAAGTATACTGGAATGAAAAAACTTAAAAAAATTTCAGTGAGGAAGAATACCTCTCCAAGAAGACATACCACATGCACACAAGTACATACATATAGGTACATATATTTTAAATAACTTTGGCTAACAGGCTCCCGGATGGCACAGTATGTTGAGCCATGGACTGTTTGTTTCCACTAAGGTAGTGATCTCAGTGTCGTGGAATCAGGCCCCCAGCCCCACTCCATGCTCAGCAGGAACCCTGCTTGCATCTACCTCTCTCCAAAAATAAATAAATCTTTAAGAGATAACTTTGGTTAACTATAGAATAAAAACTGAAATTAAATCTTTTTGGAAATAAATGTTAATTAGTGGATAAGTTATTTCATACAGGACCTTACTGATGAAGTTCCTTTTTTTTTTTTTTAATGAAGCTCTTAAAGGAGGAAAATGTACATCCTTAAATGCACTTTAGAGAGAGAGAGAAAGATGGAGAGAAAATGTGAGTGTTGATCTAAATGTTAGTAAGAATTTACAAACAGGGAGCAAAGTAATTTAAAATAGAATAAAATAATGAAAATAAAAGTTGAAATGAAAATTTAATCAAAATAAATCAGTCAAATAAAACAGAAGACTGGATTGGTCAAAGATAAGTTTATTCTTCAAAATTCTCAATGAAATAGGTAAGCCTCTAGCATATCTAAAAGAGAAATAGAATGTATAACCACCAACAAGATATAAAAATTATATGAAGTAAAAAATGTGAAGAATTTTAAAAATGCATAAAATGTGATGTTTGGTTATTTATACCAAGAAATTCTCTTGGAAAACACAACTTAAGCACAGCGATTCTCAGAAAGTCCAAATATGCGAACATCACAGATGTTTGAAGAGTTGTCAAGTCTATGCCTAAATACACAAAAAGAAAATACTACATCATTTAAAATAGCCCTTTGAGAAAAAGACATTTCTTTTCTTCTTGTTGGTAAATAAATTTTTATTGCTATTAGAAAATAAATTTAGAACAATGGAAAGTGACTTACTTTCTCGATGTCTGAAACTCAAAAGTCATAGGAGTTTGAACCATATGGCATTAGCTCTGAAGGTAACAAATTGATTAAAGAAACAAAAAAAAAATTAATGAAACAGAACAGGTAGTCCAGAAGTAGATGCTTGCTTCGATATAAATCTGGCCTATGATGTGATATGGGTCATAATTAAAGCCAGTTAGAAAAGAAATGGTTTGGGGTGCCTGGGTAGCTCAGTTGGTTGAGCAACTGCTTTCGGCTCAGGTCATGATCCTGGAGACCTGAGATGGAGCTCTGCATTGGGTTCCCTGCTCGGCGGGAAGCCTACTTCTCCCTCTCTCATCCCCTCTGCTTGTGTTCCCTCTTTGGCTGTGTTTCTCTCTGTCAAATAAATAAATAAAATCTTAAAAAATAATAAAAATAAAAATAATAAGAAAGAAAAGAAATGGTTTGAGGGGCACCTGGGTGGCTCAGCGGGTTAAGCGTCTCCCTTCTGCTCAGGTCATGATCCCAGGGTTGTGGGATTGAGTCCCTCATCAGTCTCTCTACTCAGTGGGGGAACCTTCTTCTCCTTCTCCCTCTGCTTGCTGCTCTGCCTGCTTGTGTGCTCTTTGTCAAATAATTAAATAAAATATTTTTTAAAAAAAGAAAAAGAATTGTTTGAAAAAAAAAGAAAAAAGCAGTTTGACTCAAAAATGGTCTTGGTAGATTTACATCTCCTACTGGGGAAAAATGTATTTATGTAAATATGTCACAACATTTAAAAATTAATTCTCATTTGGGTTAAAGAACAAACACATAAAATAGTTATCTACATATTTTGAGAAAATAAAATGTGTATTTTTATAAAATTTTAATTGGAAAGGTGATATAAAGACAGATACCAACTCTGAAGCCCTGAAGAAAATGTCTGACTACATGTTTGACAATAAAAATATTAAGATTAAGCCTCTGGTAATGAAAATATGATAAAAAAATTGACAACAAATTACAAGGGAGAAATATTTAAGAATATGTAAAAAAAAAAGGGATTATCATACAGAACACATAAGGAGATTCCACAGTCAAGGGGGAAAAAAGCTAATTAATTAGAAACAGCTGTATACATACAGTCAGGCAATGGAAAGAAGGAATACAGACATCAACTCAATTATTTTATTGAGGTTACAAACCCAATCATAGTCAAGGAAATAGAATACATCAGCTCAACTCATGAGGTTCATTCATATACTATTACCAGATATTATAAAGGATAAAAAGATAATGCCAATCTGAGAGTATGATAGTCAATATGTCAATATAATAAGTCAGTAAGTCAGTGTATTAATACATTTACAACAGGTATGCAAATACATAGGAAAAATATATTAAAAAAAAAGAAAGAAAAATCTTCTTGAGGGAAAGCAGTAAAAATGAGGCTAGTAGTGGAAGAGAATATAATTAGACTCTTTTACATTTTTCTTTAGATATTTCTGTTCTTTTTTGCCATTAGATAACATCTATGTATTATGTAAAAAAGCTTTTACATGAAGCCATAAATAAAATCATCTACTTAAAATGCGTGTTCTTCCCAATAAGAATTGGAGTTGTGGTCTGCCACAGGAAGGAAGCTAACATGGGCAGTTTGCCATGGGGCCATCCTACTGTCCTTCACGTATTTATCACGTTTCCCAGTTAGGAAAACGGGATTTAAAGTTATTAATAGATTTCATGTAACCCACATTTACAGTAGTGGGACCCAGATGGGGTTACACCCAGATTCCTGGCTGCCCACCTACTGCTCTTTATACCATTCTCCTTTACAGGGATCTGGGTTCATCATATAAGTGAAAAAAGACAATATTACATTTATCACCATCAGTGTCTGTGATTCCTTATCATTAAAACAGGAGGACACCTGGCTACACAAACACTCTGAGGATTTCAGAGGAGTAATATTTTATTGACAATGCATTCTATGCCTCAAAGAGATCTTGCAAAGTTGTTGCAATTAGGTCTAAATGAAACTACTTCACTCAAATTGCAGGTGAGAAAAAAAAAATCACATGTAACAGAGAAGAAGAAAACAGCAGCAAGTTCTATTTCTTCATGCCTCCCGCACCTTCTACTGACTCAGAGAATGTTTATTTCTACATATGCCGGTGTTAACGGAGCTCTCCTTGCAATGTTTCAAATCTATTTTGGTCTTATCTCTTTTGGAATTTAAGTCTCCGAGGCCATCTTTCCCCCCTCTTTGATAACCTACCATCTGTTTAATTGCTAAAATAGAATCTAAAAGAGTGAGGTCAACTGTTTCAGTCGGTGGATACTAAAAGATCATATCTACACAAATGTGGTAAATGCATTCAACTAGTTAAAACATCATGGGTTGCTAGTTAATTTCTTTATTTAGCTAACTGGAGAGTTTTAGGGAACATGGTCTTTCTTTGAAAACTATTAAAGTGGTCCTGTGTCTTGATCTGAACCCTGAAAGAAAGACATATTATGTTTATTATCTTTAGAAATTTAAATGCAGCATCTTTTTAACCACACAACTGATTATGTGGTTAAATCACTTCCTAATTTGCGTGATGTTGTGATTTTCAAAGCAAACTGCATAGAAAAATGTAGTCTGGTACTACTTTCTGTTTATTTAATTATAAATGTATTGTAAACTTAAGTTATGTTCACACACAGTAAGATAAATGAGAATATTGAACTCAACGTACAATCTGGAGGAAAACGTTATTTTATTTAAGGAATTAAATACTCTGTACTAAAAAAAAAGTTTGCTATAATAAAGCTCAGTATTTTAAGTCAGTTTACATTGTTAGCTTAGTGTCTTAGCTTGTAAGATTATTCTTCTTTTCCTATAGACATAGAATTGTCCTTTTAACCAGCTCTTGATAACGAAATCTAATTGTCCCATGTTTAGTTTGCAGATGGGTTTTTCAAAACTCCCTGCCTTGGAGATAATCGGCCTCAAATGGCATACTCAGGCCGGGGAGAAGGTTTTGCTTAGTTCTCAAGCTGGAAAATTTCCTCTTATTTTATTAATTCTGTCTATATGGGCCTTTAATGAATAGAGCCATTTCCATGCATCTACTTATTTAGAGGTTTCTTAATTGAAAACATGCTTTCTTAATATGAAACCAAACAAAACACTGAAACTTTCCCTTTGATTCTTTGCTTTTGCAACCCCTCCCCCTGCCCCCCGGGGTTCTCTGCTTGTGACTGGGTCTGAGCCTGGGGTTGGGCGTGGGCTTGGCTACCAGTCTGTTCAGAGGGAACAGCTCCATGTGGTTTGCTACCAAAGCAGATACACACGCAGTGTTGTCAACATTTTTATCTGCGGAAATTTAACATACAAGAAAGTCGCTGGGGGCAGTAAGGCCGCCGGTGTCCTCTGCAATGACCAGAACCCCTATGACTGGTATCCAAGTGTATCCAACAGAACCTCCTCTGTTCATCTTTCCTGCTTCAACCACCAGAACCTGAGTGTTCTCTTTCTTTTCAGCCTTCCTGGTATGTATTTACATTTCTCGTGTCACACCACATTTACTCCACTCTATTCTTACAAAATCATAAACCACCTGAGGCAAAGGCAGTCTTATTTCAGTGTGAACATGACCTAGTGTGTTTGTGAAGTTCTAACTAAAATGACTAGAAGCGATGTCTTTAAAAGAGATTTAAAGGAAAAATGATATTTTCTGTAGGTCTTCCAAAAATGAACGTTTTCATTTTTCAGAACTAGTTTCATATTTATAAGCTAGTTGAAAACGATGTTAGCCCCTTTACCTTTTCACTCTGGGAAATCGCATCACATATTAATTATTGGTTAAAATGCCAAAACTTGTATATTTATGCATTGTTTGTAAGGTGTAGTTGCAGATCATAAATTCTGGCAGGAAAGAGGGCTGAAGCCCCAAACTGGCTCTCGGAACTGGATAGATTCCTCCATGTCGTGATTGTCTGTTTCATCCTCTGTAAATACTAGTTAACAACAGCAGCTGTGGTATCCAGTTTACACAATAATCAATCAGAAAATCCTTCCCTTATTCCTGACTAGGGTGACAAGGACAAAATATGAAATACAATGTGGGTAATCATCCAAGGCTTAATGAAGGCTAATTTCCTCCCACCACTTTTACTCTTTTTCTCCCCAGTTTTAAATAAAACCCTGAACTTGTACTTTTTTTTTTTTTACAAGTAGCCATAAGTCATTTAAAGTTTCCTATTTTTTTTTAACTTTTGGACTTATGCACATTTGAAAAGCACAAAGAATTTTTGTATACTCTTTATTCAAATGTTCCTAAGGTTAACACTTTTTCTAACCACAGTAAAATGTTCAAACTAGAAAAACAACATTCAGATGTGACTATTACCTAAATTATAAAGCTTATTCAGATCTTGCCAAATTTTCTGAGGACACAATCCAGGATCACATGGTACATTTGGATGATGTGATTCTGTGTGTTGCTTAATCCAGAACATGCCTCTGTCTGACTCTGCCTTTCAAGAAGTTGAAGCATTCTCCACAGTGTAATTTTGTCTACTAATTTCCTCATGGTTAAAGTAAGTCTCTGAATTCATGGCAACAATATAACTGATATTGTGTATTCCCTGGTATTTTGGGTAACAGGGCACCTGATGCCCAGATGTCATTACGGGTGATGTTACTCTGATCACTTAGCCAAGTTGTATCTGCCACTGTTCTCTACTCTATAGTTACTTTTTGTCTTTGTAAATAATGCAAATATTGTGGGTATACTTTAAGTCTTTATAAATATCTATTTTTCATCAAACTTTCATCATTTCTTTCTCTTTTTAATTTTATTTTTTTAAATTGAAGTATAGTTGGCATACAATGTTATATTAGTTTCAGGTGTACATAGAATTCAATAATTCTATGCATCACTCGGTGCTCATGGTGGTAGGTATAGTCACAATCTGTCGCCATACAAAGTTGTTAAAATATTGTTGACTGTATTCTCTATGCTGTACTTTTTTCAGAGTCATTTATTTATTTTATAATAGGACGTTTGTACCTCTTAATCTCCTTCCATATTTTGTCATCTTTCCACCCACTTGCCCTCTGGTAACCACTAGTTTGTTCTCTTATTTATGCTCTGTTTCTGTTTCTGGTTTTGCATGTTTGGGTTTTTTTGGTCTCACTTATTTCCCTTAACATCATACCCTTTAAGTCTGTCTATGTCGTTACAAATGTTCTTTTTGATGGCTGAGTAATAATCCATTCTCTATATAACCACAGCTTCTTTATTCATCTGTTGATGGACACTTAGGTTGCTTCCATAATTTTGCTATTATAAACAATACTGCAACAAACAGAGGGATGAATATATTTTTTCTTTCAAAGAAATGTTCTCATTTCTTTGGTTAAATGCCTAATAGTGGAATTACTGGACATAATGTATTTCTATTTTTAATTTTTAATTTTTGAGGAACCACCATATTGTTTTCCATAGTGGCTGCACCAATTTATATTCTCACCAAGAGTGTAGGAAAATTCCCTTTTCTCTACATCCTCACCAACACTTGTGATTTCTGTCCTTTGATACTAGCCATTCAGATAGGTGTAAGGTGATGATTTTAATACTATATTATTATTATTATTATTATTATTATTATTATTATTAACATTTGTATTATTTGGCCAGGTATCTGTTTGCCATCTATGTATCTTCTCTGAAGAAAAGTTTATTCAAGTTCTCTACACTTTATTTATTTGTTTGTTTTATTTTATTTTTTTAAAGATTTTATTTATTTGACAGAAACACAGCTAGAGAGGGAACACAAGCAGTGGGAGTCAGAAGAGGGAGAAGCAGGTTCCCCACTGAGCAGGGGGCCCGATACAAGGCTTGATCCCAGGACTCCGGGATCAGGACCTGAGCTAAAGGTAGGTGCATAATGACTGAGCCTCCCAGGCACTTCTCTGCATGTTTTTTAATTGGATTTATTTTTCTTTTTTGATGTTGAGTTACATATGTTTCTTATATATTTTGGATATTAACCACTTATTAGATAGACCTTTTGCAAATATATTCTCCCATTAAGTAAGGTTAGCTTTTTGTTTTGTTGGTAGTTTTTCTTTGCTGTGCAAAAACTTTTTATTTTGGTGTAGTCCTAATAGTTTATATTTGCTTTTGTTTCCCTTGCCTCAGGAGATGTATCCATAAGTATGTTGCTAAGGCCATGTATGCTAAGAAAACATAATTTTCTTCTAGCAGTTTTGTTTTCCAGGTTTACATTTAAATATTTAATCCCTTTGGGGTTTACTTTTGTGTATGATGTAAGAAAGTAGCTCAATTCCATTCTTTGGCATATAGCTATCCAGTTTTTCCAGCACCATTTATTGAAGAGACTGTTTTCTCCCCATTGTATATCCTTGCCTCCTTTGTCACAGAGTAGTTGACTAAAAAATTGTAGTTTTTATCTGGACTTTTTATTTTATTCATCTACACATCTATATTTGTGCCAGTGCCATACTATTTTTATTACTATGGCTTTGAATATAACGTGAAAACTTGCAAAGTGATGCCTCCAGTTTTATTTTATTTTCTCAAAATTTCTTTTTCAATGTGGCCTTACATAGTTCCATGCAAATTTTAGTATTTTTTGTTCTAGTTATGTGAAAAATATTGCTGATCTTTTGATAGGGATTGCATTAAATCTGAATATTGCTTTGAGTAGTATGAACATTTTGTCAATATTAATTCTTCCAATCCATGAGCATGAAAACTTTCCATTTTTATCATCCTCAGTTTCTTTCATGAGTATTTTCTAATTCTCACAGTATAGGTATTTTAACCCTTTGGTTAAGTTTACTCCTAGGTATTGGGTTTGGTGCAATTGTAAATGGGGCTGTATTCTTAATTTCTCTTTCAGCTACTTCATTATTAGGGTAAGGAAATGCAACAGAGTTCTGTATATTAATTTTATATCCTGCAACTTTATTTAGCAGGTCGAGTAGTTTTTTCAGTGGAGTCTTTAGGGTTTTGTTCATATAGCATCTTGTCATTTGAAAATAATGACAGTTTTCTTCTTTATGACCAATCTGGATGATTTTATTGCTTTTTCTTGTCTGATTGCTAATGGTAAGACTTCCAGTACTATGTTGAATGAATGTGGCAAGAGTAGACATCCTTGTCTTATTCCTTGTATTAATTCTTACAAGAAAAGTTTCAGTTTTTCACCGTTGAGTATGCTGTTTTTCATATATGGTCTTATTTTCTTAAGGTATGTTCCCTCTAAACCCACTTTGTTGAGGTCTTTTATCATAAATGGATGTTGTATTTTGTCAAAGGCTTTTTCTAGATCTACTGAAACGATTATATGATTTTTATTCTATGTTTTACTTGTGGTTGCCTTTGAATTCACATGCAACTTTTCATATGTATAGTAGTCTATATTATGTTGATGATTACTTAAGTTCAAACACATTCTAAAAGCCCTATTTTTTACCCTTCCCTCCACATTTTATGTATATGATGTCATATTTTACATATTTTTATTTTGTGTGTCCCTTTCCTGGTTTCGATAGATATAATGGATTTTACAACATTTGGGTTTTAACTTCCATACTAGTTTTATAATCTGCTTTTATTTTGTGTTGTTTTTTTTTCTTTTTGTAATTTTCTTGCTTCTAGTTCTGACCCTTTGTTTTTAATTAAAGAATCCCTTTTAACATTTCTTGAAAGGTGGTTTTGTGGTTATGAACTCTAACTTTTGTATGTTTGGAAAATTTTTTAATTTTCCCTCTTTATTCTGAATGATCATCATTTCAGGTAGTTATTATTGATTATAGGTTTTTTGTTTGTTTGTTTGTTTTAATTATTTTGAGCACCTTGGCTATATCATGCCACTCTTTGGTGACCTGCAAAGTTTCTTCTGAAAAATCAGCTGATGGTCTCTAGGGTTTCCCCTTGTATGTAACTGTTTGCTATTTTCGTGGTACTTTTATGATTCTTTCATTATCTTTGATTTTTCCCACTTTAATTATTACATGTCTTGATGTGGGCATCTTTGGGTTCATCTTGATTGAGGCTCTTTGTGCATCCTGGATCTGGATTTCTGTTTCTTTCCCCAGATTAAGGAAGTTTTGTGCTATTATTTCTTCAAAGAAGGTTTCTGTCCTCTTGCCATTCTCTTCACCTTCTGGGATCCCTAGAGTGCAAATGTTGTTATGCTTGATGGTGTTTCAGAAGTCCCTTAACCTATTCTCATATTATTATTTTTCTTCTTTTTGTTGTTCAACTTCATGGCTCTCCCTTACCTTGTTGCACAGGTCCCTGATCTGTTCTGCCTCCTCTAACCTTCTGTTGATTCTTTCTAGTATATTTTTCTTTCCTTCTTTCTTTTTTTTTGCTTTAAATTTATTTTATTTTTTCAGTGTTCCAAGATTCATTGCCCATGCCCCACACCCAATGTTCCATGCAATAGGTGCCCTCAGTACCCACCAGTAGGGTCTCCCATTCCCCTATCCTCTCCCTCCAAGTCCCTCAGTTTTTTTCTCAGTCCAAAGACTCTCATGTTTTGTTTCTCTCCCTGAATTACCCTACATCCCATTTACTTTCCTTCTCCTACTGTCTTCTATATTACCCCTTATACACCGCACATAAATTAAACCATGCGATACTTGACTTTTTCTACTAGGCTTATTTCACTCCGCATAATCTCTTCCAATCCAGTCCATGTTGCTACAAAAGTTGGATATTCATCCTTTCTGATGGAGGCATAGTATTCCATTGTATATATATACCACATCTTCTTTATCCATTCATCTGTTGAAGGGCACCTTGGCTCTTTCCACAGTTTGGCGGTTGTGGCCATTGCTGCTATGAACATTGGGGTACATATGGCCCTTCTTTTCACTACATCTGTGTCTTTGGGGTAAATGCCCAGTAGTGCAACTGCAGGGTCATAGGGTAGCTCAATTTTTAATTTTTTAAGGAATCTCCACACTGTTTTTCAAAGCGGCAGCACCAACTTGCATTCCCACCAACAGCATAAGAGAGTTCCCCTTTCTCCGCAGCCACTCCAACACTTGTTGTATCCTGACTTGTTAATTTTGGCCTTTATGACTGGTGTAAGGTGGTATCTCAGTGTGGTTTTGATTTGAATTTCCCTGATAGCTAGTGATGATGAACATTTTTTCATGTGTCTGTTAGCCATTTGTATAGCTTCTATGGAGAAGAGCCTCTTCATGTCTCTTGTCCATTTTTGATGTGTTCATCTTCTTTTTGGATGTTGAGTTTGAGTAGTTCTTTATAGATCTTGGATACCAGCCCTTTGTCTGTAGTGTCATTTGCAAATATCCTCTCCCATTCTATGGGTTGCCTCTTTGTTTTGTTGACTGTTTCCTTTGCTGTACAGAAGCTTTTTATTTTGATGAAGTCCCAAAAGTTCATTTTTGGTTTTGTCCTTTGCCTTTGGAGACATGTCTTGAAAGAAGTTGCTGTGGCCGATGTCAAAGAGGTTACTGCCTATGTTCTGTTCCAGGATTTTGATGGATTCCTGCCTCACGCTGAGGTCTTTCATCCATTTCGAGTTTGCCCTTGTGTGTGGTGTAAGAGAATGGTCTAGTTTCATTCTTCTATACGTAGCTGTCCAATTTTCCCAGCACCATTTATTGAAGACTGTCTTTTTTCCACAGCACATTTTTTCCTGCTTTGTCGAAGATGATTTGACCATGGATTTCTGGGTCCATATCTGGACTCTCTACTCTGTTCTATTGGTCTATGTCTCTGTTTTTGTGCCAGTACCATGCTGTCTTGGTAATCACAGCTTTGTAATAAAGACTGAAGTCAGGTAATGAGATGCCCCCAGCTTTGTTTTTCTTCTTCAGCAATTCCTTATCAATTCGGGGTCTTTTTTGGTTCCATATAAATTTTAGGATTGTTTGTTCCAACGCTTTGAAGAATGTTGGTGGAATTTTGATCAGAATGGCATTGAAAGTGTAGATTGCTCTGGGCAGTATAGACATTTTGACAATGTTTATTCTTCTGATCCATGAGCATGGAATGCTCTTCCATCTTTTTGTGTCTTCTTCAATTTCTTTCATGAGTGTTCTCTAGTTTCTCGAGTACAGATCCTTGACTTCTTTGGTTAGGTTTATTCCTAAGTATCTTATGGTTTTTGGTCCTATAGTAAACGGAATCGATTCTATGATTTCCCTTTCTATATTTTCATTGTTAGTGTATAAAACGCAGCTGATTTATATGTATTGATTTTGTATCCTGCCACATTACCAAATTGTTGTATGAATTCTAGTAGTTTGGGGGTAAAATCTTTTTGGTTTTCCATATAGAGTATCATGTCATCTGCAAAGAGAAAGAGTTTGACTTCTTCTTAGCCAGGCTGGATACCTTTTATTTCTTTCTGTTGTCTGATTGCTGTTGCTAGGACTTCTAACACTATGTTGAACAGTAGTGGTGAGAATGGGCATCCTTGTCTTGTTCCTGATCTCAGAGGGAAGGCTGTCAGTTTTCCCCATTGAGAATGATATTTGCTGCTGCTTTTCGTAGATAGATTTTATTTATGAAGTTGAGAAATGTTCCCTCTATCCCTATACTTTGAAGAGTTTTGATCAGGAACCAAGGTTGTATTTTGTTAAATGCCTTTTCTGCATAAATTGAGAGTACCATGTGGTTCTTCTCTCCTCTCTTATTGACTTGTTGTATCAGGTTGAATGATTTGTGAGTGTTGAACCACCTTTGCATCCCTGGGATAAATCCCACCTGGTCATGGTGGATAATCTTTTTAATGTATTGTTGGATCCTGTTGGCAGGGATCTTGTTGAGAATGTTGGCATCCATATTCATCAGAGATATTGGTCTGAAGTTCTCCTTTTTGATGGGGTCTTTGTTGGTTTGGGGATTAGAGTAATGCTGCCTTCATAGAAAGAGTCTGGAAGTTTTCCTTCCATTTCTATTTTTTGAAAGAGCTTCAGGAGAATAGGTGTTATTTCTTCTTTGAATGTTTGGTAGAATTCCCCAGAGAATCCGTCTGCTCCTGGACTCTTGTTTTTGGGGAGGTTTTTGATGACTGTTTCAATCTTGTTACTAGATATAGGTCTATTCAGATTGTCAATGTCTTCCTGTTTCAGTCTTGGAAGTTTATAGGTTTCTAGGAATGTTTCCATATCTTCTAGGTTGTTAAACTTATTGGCATATACTTATTGATAGTAATTTCTGATGATTGTTTCTATTTCCTTGGTATTAGTCATGATCTCTCTCCTTTCATTCATAATTTTATTAATTTCAGTCTTCTCCCTTTTCTTTTGGATTAATTTGGCCAATGGTTTATTGATCTTATTGATTCTTTCAAAGAACCAGCTTCTAGTTTTGTTGATGTGTTCTATTGTATCTCTAGTTTCTGATTCATTCATCTCTACTCTAATCCTAATTATTTCCCATCTTGTGAGGGCGGGGTTGGTTTAATTTTTTGTTGGTTTTCTAGTTCTTTAAGGTTTAAAGAGAGTTGGTGTATTTGGGATTTTTCTTTTCTTTTTTTTTTTCTTTTTTTGAGTGAGGCTTGGATGGCTATGAATTTCCCCCTTGTACTGCCTTTGCTGTATCCCATAAGTTTTGGATTGATGTATCTTCATTCTCATTGGTTTCCATGAAGTGTTTCAGTTCTTCTTTGATTTCCTGGTTGATCCACAGAATCTTGAGCAGGATCATCTTTAGCTTCCAAGTGTTTGATTTTCTTCTGAATTTTTTTGGTGGCTGAGTTCCAGTTTCATGGCATTGTTGTCAGAGAATATGCAGGGAATAATCTCAATCTTCTGGTATCGTTTGAGCCCTGATTTGTGACCTAGTATGTGGTCTATTCTGTAGAAGGTTCCATGTGCACTCAAGAAGAATGAGTATTCCGCTGTTTTAGAGTGGAATGTTTTGAATATATCTATGAGATCCATCTGGTCCAATGTGTCATTCAAGGCTCTTGTTTCTTTGTTGATTTTCTGTTTAGATGAAATGTGCATTGCTGACAGTGGTGTGTTCAGATCTCCTACAATTAATATATTTGTATCAATATGATTATTTTGTATAACAGTTGGCTTATGTAGATGGCTGCTTCCATGTTGGGGGCATAAATATTTACAATTGTTAGATCTTCTTGGTGTATAGACCCTTTGAGAATGATGTAGTGTCCTCCTGTGTCTCTGACTACAGTCTTTAGATTAAAATCCAATTTGTCTGTGAGAATTGCTACCCCGGCTTTCTTTTAGGGTCCGTTGGCATGAAAGATTGTCCTCCATCCCCTCACTTTCAATCTGGAAGTTTCTTTAGTTTCAATATGTGTCTCTTGTAAACAGCATATGAATGGTTCCTGTCATTTTATCCAGTCTGCAACCCTGTGCCTTTTTATTGGAACATTTAGGCCATTCACATTGAGAGTGATTATTGATAGATATGTTTATATTGACATTATGTTGCATGTGAATTTCATGTTTCTATAGATTACCTCTGTACATTTTTGTTCTGTGTTCATTCTTGTGTTAATTTCTCTTTTATAGAACCCCTCTTAGTATTTCTTGTAGTGCTGGCTTGGTGGTTGCATAATCTTTTAGTCTTTGGCAGTCCTGGAAGCTCTTTATTTCTCCTTCCATTCTGAAAGTCAACTTTGCTGGATATATTATCCTTGGTTGCATATTTTTGTCATTAATTTCCAGAACATGTCTTGCCAGCCCTTTCTGGCTTGCCAGGTTTCTGTGGAAAGGTCTGATGTTATTCTGATGGTCCTCCCTCTATAGGTAAGGGATCACATCCCCCTAGCTGCCCTTAAGACATATTTTTTGGTTTTATGATTCATGAATTTCACTATTATGTGCCTGGAGGTTTTTCTGCCCTCCTTGATCTTGGGGGGTGTCCTCTCTTCCTCTAGGACATGAACATTTGTTTCATTCCCCATATTAGGGAAATTTTCATCCATGATTTATTCAACTATATCTTCTAGGCTTTTCTCTCTCTCAACTCCTTTGGGGATCCCAATAATTCTGATATTGGAGCATTTCGTGGCATCATTTTCCCCCTTTATTCTGTTTTAGTATATTTTTCACTTTAGTTATTGTATTCCTCATAACTGAATATTTTTTATATTTTCAAATTCTTTGTTGAAGTTCTCATTGATTTAAACCACTCTTCTCTGAAGTCCATTGAGTATCTTTATGACCATGACTTTGAATTCTTCATCAGGTTTATTGCTTATCTCCTATTTGTTTAGTTTTTCTGTGATTTTGTCTTATTCTTTCCTTTGGCACATATTCCTCCGTCTCTTCATTTTGTCTAACACAATGTGTTTGTTTCTATGTATTAGGTAGGTCAGCTATGTCTGCTGGTGTTGAAAATAATGTTATTGTGTAGAAGAGATCCTGTGGTGCTCTATAGTGAAATTCCACCCTGGTCATCCTAAGCAGATATTCCAGGGGTTTCCCCTGTGTGGACTGGGTGTGACTTCCTGTCGTGGTTGAGTCATAATTGCTTTGGGCATGTTGGTGGATGGAGACGACCTTTAACCTAGCTGGCTGCAATGACCTGCTTTGTCTACTGTGTGTGCACTGGGCTGGGTTTATTCCTGCACTCTGGAGAGACCTGGCCAGCTGGGGCTCAATGATGGATACGGCCAGCCATCAGCCTGGCTACCTGAAGTAGACTACTGCAGCAGTTGTTGGTACACCAAGAAACACAGCTTGCTCTCTCTGAGGCCAGCAAGAGGCCCAGCTGCAGGAACTGCAGGTGTGCTGATGTGTGGGGTTATCTTCTCTCCTGCCCAAGGAAGGAATCATTTGGGAATAGCACTGGTCCCAGCTAGGGCTGTGTGTAAGATGCAGTGGGGCAGGAGCTACTTTGGAGGAGCTTCTGCTAAGGCAGGCAGGTTAGCTGAAGGGGTTGTGCAGAATACTGGGGCAGGGCAAACAGTATTGGCAAGAAATATGGAGAGTGTTAGAACTGGCTCCTGCCAACATCCTACTATCAACGCTGGAGGAGGGCAAGCAAAATGGTGCACACCAGCACTTTTGTTCCTAAGAAATCTCTCACAGATTCTTGACCTTCTGGCATACATCCTAAAATTAGTCAGTAAATCTTCATGTGGACCCCAGGCACTTTTCAGACTGCTGTTTCTGTGCTGTCCCTCGGACTAAGTTATTTAGTATGATGGCTTTTTAAGGGCAGACACTGTGTTTCCTATCACCCACTGTCTCTCTTGGAGTTAAACCCACTGTTTCTTTTTTCTTTTCTTTTTTTATTTTTTCAAGATTTATTTGACAGAGAGAGACACAGCGAGAGTGGGAACACATGCAGAGGGAGTGGGAGAGGGAGAAGCAAGTTTCCTTGCTGAAGAGGGAGCCTGATGTGGGGCTCTATTGCAGGACCCTGGGATCATGACCCCAGCTGAAGGCAGATGCTTAATGACTGGGCCACCCAGGCACCCCAAAGCCTGTTCCTTAAAGCTCTTGGATTTAAGCCCTGATGATTTTCAAAGTCAGACGTTAAGAGAACTCATCTTCTCAATGCAAATCCCTAGTACCAGAAATACCTGGTATGGGGTCTGATACTCACTTCTCCAATGCTTATTATGTTTCCCATTTGTGGTTAGTTATGTTGGGAGCTTGGTTCCCAACTGTGTCTATGCCCAGCCTCTCCTTTTTCATATGGACTTCTGTCTAAAATTAGTTGTGGAAGGTTTGCCCTACTTGTCTTCCAGGTCATTTTAAGAATTAGTTGCACAAATGTAGTTGATGCCTCGCTGTATCCATGGGACAAGTTGAGCTCAGGATCTTCCTAGTCCACCATCTTCCTATTTACTTATACTACACTGATGTTTATAGCTTGAAATAAATAGCACAGTAGTGTTTGTCAAAGGATGATTTTTCTGTTTCCAGTACTTATTTGACATGTATCAATTGGAGTTCTGTAACAGTTTTGCCTTCTCCCCGTTTATTGTTTATGTGAATATACACTCACAGATATTTGTTTCAGTACATGGGTTACAAATCATTGCTATCATTATTTATTTTGTTGCTTAAATTGTCTGTGATTTGTCCACTGAGAATCCCTTTAAAATGGCTTTTCACCCCGTTAGTTATGTCCTGATAATTTTTTTATTACTCTCTACCGTTTTATCCTTAACAGATAGCTCAGGTTTTTCTTGTACTTCTGCCTCAGCCCTGGAGTTAGTCAATTCCTCAAGGAGCCCTGGTTTCTTTTATTGGAGAATGCTATTTATATTCAAGGTCTGGGTGCTAAATTTGCTCACTGTTACTGGCTTATTGTTGCTTTTAGCCTCCCTCAGGAGCCAGTTAGGTGACAGGTGTATATAAACCACAGAACTACTAACATACATAAGTGTTTCTTCTCTTTCACTCACCTTCTCTCTCTCTCTCTCTCTCTCTCTCTCTCTCTCTCTCTCTCATCTATTAATCTGTCTATTTCTATACATTTATGTTCCTTTCTATCTTATTACTCATCTATGTATCTACCCATTATCTACTATAGCCTTGAGTTCATACAGATACTCCTGGCCATCATGCAGCACCACAGATTTATTTTTTTTTAATTTTTCCTTATTTGTACCTCCTTTCTCCATTACTCAAAGACATAGCTCTCATTATTCAAAATACTTTGAATTACTTTTTAAAAGAATATACATAAGATACTTTGAGAATGGCTAAACCATATCCCTGTGGAAAAAAAATTACTAACTAGAAGACAGTATTTATGTGTGGGTCAATGCTTTTAGCCTTGAAATATATAGTCAAATGATGTTTCTTATTAGTTTGATTAGATTTTGGTTTTCTTTTTGTTTTTCATTTCCCATCCTTTTCATGATAGCCATGCTCTACATTTATAATAAAGTTAAATCTGTTTGTTATACTTTTAATTCTAATTTGGGTATCCTCATATCCTCAGTGATCTTAATTATTTATTTTTATGTACGTGACATATCACTATTGTCCTATAAGTTAGAGCTATTTAAGAGTATATTCAGAGAAGTGTGTCTTTCTGCTATTCCATATCTCGCATTCTTGTTCATCCATTCTTAGTAACCTTTTTCCAACAAGCCCCTGTAGATAGCCATTCTCATTAGTCATCAGTTTACTATGTTTATGTTTCCTTTTTTTCACAAGAGAATATATATCTACTTTCTCATTTCCTATTTTTCTTATATTATATAAACATTATATACATGAATGTGTGTGTGTATGTCTATCTTTGTTTAAGAATACATCCTGAAAATAACTCTCTATCAGTTACTAGAAAATTTTCCACTTTATGTATGTATGCATGTAGGTATTGTACTGCATAATACTCTGCTTTATGGATTCAATGTGGATGGACCAATGGACCATGGCTTATTAACAGACTCTCTTAATATGTTTCTCAGGTAATACACAATATTTTATGATTATAAAAATATACCTATGCATTTTTGTGTTGTTGGAAGAACATCTTCAGATTAAATTCCTAGAAATGAAAAGCATGGGTCAGAAGAAAATGGTGCATGTAATTTTTTTAGATATTTTAATTTAGCCATTTAAAAGGGATATTAGATTAATTCTTCCTTTGGAAGAAATATGATACACTCTTCACAAGTTTAGAATGTCCTAATATTCCTTTTTTTCTTGTTGGTCCTAAATCTGTTGATTGAACAAAATACTGTTAGGGTTATGTTTACATAACTCTATGTCACTTACATAACTATGCTGAGTTATATAAATGAAGCATAAATTTCTTCTCAGCTATTAAAATTTCTTTCCTCTCCTAAGCTGATAATGGAAAATCATATTTTTATTGCCAGAATTGTTTTCAATACTATTATTTTTATATCTTTTTCAAACACCTAACCTTTTCTACACTTAAAATAGATCACTTTTAATTCTAAATTTCTCATTTTGACTTGCTTTATTAATAAAATGCCCAAATTTCCATAGAATATATAATCATTAGAGGCCATATCGCTTTTAAAATATATTTACATATTAAAAGATTGTTTCCAGTCAACAAAATGAACAATTTAATTAAGAAATGGATAGAAGACTTGAACAGACAACCCATAAAAGAAGAGATACAAAGGATAGCATATAGAAAGATGTTCTTTATCATATGTCATTCAAAAAATGCAATTTATAATTGCACACCTATTAGAATGGCCAAAATCCAAAAAGCTGGCCATACCCACTGAAAAGGATTTTTAGCTACAGGAACTCTCATTCTTTGCTCATGGGAATGAAAAGTGGTCTGGTCACTTTGGAATAAAGTTTGTCATTTTCTTACAAAACTAAACCTATTCTTACCATATGATCTAGTCATTGGACTCCTTAATATTTCCCTAACAGAGTTAGAAGCATGTCCACACAAAAACCTGTACATGGATGCTTATATGAGCCTTATCAGTAATAACAGAATTTGGAACAACCAAGATGACTTTGGTAAATGATAAATGGATAAGTACAATGGTCTGCATAGACAATGGAATATGATTCTATGCTAAAAAGAACTGGGTTATCAAGTCACAGAACTCATGATGGGAACTTAAGTGCCTATTTCTAGTAAAATAAGGCAGTCTGAAAAACTCCATACTGAGTGAGTTCAACTATATGAAATTCTGGAAAAGGCAAAATTATGGAGACAATAAAATAGTCAGTGGTTGTTGGGAATTAAGAGGAAGGGAGAGATAAGTAGAACACAGAGGATTTTTAGGGCAGTAACATTATTATGACACTATCAATGGCACATGCATGTCATCATATATTTGTCCAAACCTATAGAAATTACACCACAACACCAAGACTGCACCCTAATATAAACTAAGGACTTTGGGTGATCGTGCTTGTGTCAATTTGTAGGTTTGTTGATTCTACCAAATGTACCATTGGGTGGGAATGTTGATAATGGGGGAGACTGTAATGTGTAAGGGCAGAGAGGATCTGAGCAACAGAGGGTATATGGGAACTTTGTGTACTTTATGTTCAGGTTTGCTGTGAACTTAAAACTGCTATAAAAAATAAAGTCTATTTAAAAGGAAAAAGAAAAGATTATTTCCAGAAGAGTTCCACTTTTGTCATAGGGTGTCAGGAGCTCCATGAATTCTCTCCCTGATGAAAAAAATCCTATGTGATAAAAATTAGCAAAACAAAAGAAAGAGCATTTAGTGTCTTTGGAAATTGTTCCAAAAGTATACAGCATATGAAGAAATATTTAATCAGTGATTTCTCCGTGTTATGAATAGCAAGAGTGTGTGGCACTTGAGCCACAATCTATCTCTCTCCCCAATTCCAGCTCCACACTACATGAATGTGGTGAAGAATATGGGGCTCCATCTGTCCTCAGATCTCATCAAGCTATATAATATCTCAGAGGTACAGGCACAAACATTTCTCATCCTGTTCAGCTCTGAGTTGCAGAGGTCAGAGGTCATATTCCTGGTTAGTGTAACTGATGTATCAGGGGCTTCTACCTTTCATCCAGTTCTCACTCATACAGTGAAGCTTCTACCCCAGAAAAGGCAAGCCGAGAATTCTGGGACCCTGGGCACTTTACCCCAACTTGAACATAGGGTGGAGTTTACATGCCAACATGACAATATGTGATGTTACTGTCACTGCCCAATGCCCATTTCATAAAACAGGGAGTCCCTGCAAGTGAAGTAGGTCTCTGTTTTTACCACCAGCTTTTTATCAATGACACAAAGGTTTTACCCAGGAAAAAGCCAGTCCATAACCACAGAGAATTTCCCCAGAGAAACTAAATTTATTCAAAATAGAGTGTAGAGAAGTTGATGCCTAAGGGTCCAATGTATGATGGAAAGTCTGTTAGAAAAGAGTTAAGATGTAAGCTTCATAAGACCAATAGCCTAAAGTATGGGGCAAATAGCTAACCAGAGAGAACCAAAGAAAGAGACAATTAAGAAGAGGCATATTGAGAAGAACACCGAAAACCAAAACAAAAATGCAATGACTTCCCTCAAAAATTACTATTGCAAAAGAAATCATATTTAATTGGATAAGCTTATGGAACAATCTATTCTCCAGAACATAAACAAAAATTCTAGAGAAATTAGATGCAACTAGTGTAACCATTGGGTGTGATATCAACAGATCAGGGACAAAGACAGTCAAAGAGTTCTCTTCCTGAACCACCAAAATGACTCTGTGCTTACCCAAGCTGCACCCTTTGAGGAGAAACATTACAGGCTTCATACTCCAGAGAGTATATATTCTTCAGTTATAAATATAGCTAAGTCAGTGGACAAATAACAAGCAAACAAAAGCAAAAGCAACCTCCATGGTGGAGGGAATCCATTTTCTTAGAGATTATGCAATTCAAAGAATAGAAACAGAAAAAGAATAAAGAGAAATTATCAGACACTCAAAGATATGTGGGATGCTATCAGGAACACAAAAGCACTTATAATTAGAGTACTAGAAGGAGAGGAAAGAAATGAACAGAATACACTTTTCAAATAATGGCAACAGTTTTTCTAACTTTTATGAAAACCATTAATCTACACATGCAAAAACTCAGTGAATTTCAAGTAAAAAACACAAGGAAATCCACAACCAGATACTTCATAGTAAAAATATAAACCTAAGACAAAGAAACAGATTTTAAAATATTGAGACAGACATAAAAGGTAACAAAACTAACAGTTGACTTATCAGAAATAAGAAGTTAGAGGCAGTAGGTTAATATGCTCACAGGGCTGAAGAAAACAATACTGTCAATCAAGAATCTTATATCCAGCACAACTCATTCAAAATTGAAAGTGAGGGATGCCTGGTTGACTCAGTCAGTTAAGCATCTGCCTTTGGCTCAGGTCATGATCCTGGGGTCTTGGGATCAAGTCTCACATTGGGGTCCTTGCTCAGCAGGGTGCCTGCTTCTGCCTCTGCCTGCTGTTCTCTCTACTTGTACTTGCTCCCTTGATGTCTCTCTGTCTCTGACAGATAAATAAATAAAATCTTTACCAAAAAATGAGGGATGCCTGGGTGGCTCAATCATTAAGCATCTCCCTTTGGCTCAGCTTATGATCCCGGAGTCCCAGGATCGAGCCCCACATGGGGCTCCCTGCTCGGCAGGAAGCCTGCTTCTCCCTCTCTCACTCTCTCAGCTTGTGTTCCCTCTCTAGCTGTGTTTCTCTGTCAAATAAATAAACCTTTAAAAAATAAAATAAAATATAAATTAAAAAATTGAGAGTGAAAATAAAGACATGCAAATCAATTGAAAATAAGAAAATGTGTTGCTCTGAGACACATTTATTAAAATAAATACTAAAGGAAATTTTTTGGACTGAAAGCAAATGACTCCATGTAATATTTCAAATACTAATTAAAAAAACAAAGATAACTTGGTAAAGGTAACAAATATTTATACAAGGTAGCATAAATGTACATTTCTTCTGCTTTTTTCTAATGAGGTTAAAACTAAATTTTATGAAACAATTTGTGCAAAATTATATTTTTGAATTGGAGACTTAACAAGTATAGCATTTTGACAATAACAGCACAATGAAGGTGGGTTGGACACCACTGTGTTGGAGTAAGGAAATGACACCATATGCTAAGTGAACATACAGTAATAAGAGAAGAAAACCAAAAATGTTAAGTAAGGAACTTAATATAACAAATTCTATAAATACATGTATTTTTTCTCTGAACATCTTTAAAATAAGCTTTAAGAGAAGCTATAAGATTTTATAAATTTATATAAAGTAATTATAATGTATTGTTGAACAATGTATATAAAAATGGTAACATGACACTAGGGAATAGAACTACATAAGAATAACATTTATCTCATTGTAAATAAGATAGTAGAAATCTGAAGTAGACTCTAATAAGTTAACATGTATGTACTAAGTCCTAGAGAAAAAGCTAAGAAAATAACTCCAAAGAATATATTGAAACATCATTAAAGTAATTAAAATTTTATAGTAGAAAATATTAGCTTAATCCAAAAAAGAGCAGTAAAGTATTAATGAGGGAACAAAAATGAGATGTATAGAATCAATAAAATGTCAGATTTAAATCAGACTATTAAATAAGGTTAAATGGAAATAGATTAAATAATTCAATTAAAATCAGATTATTGGGTTGGATTTACAAAATGAGATTCAACCATATGTCATATCCAGGAGACACATTTTATTATTTTTTAAAATATTTTATTTATTTATTTAACAGCAAGTGAGAGTGAGAGCAGGAACAGGAGCACAGGGAGTGGGAGAGGGAAAACAGGCCTCTGGCAGAGCTGGGAGCCCAATGTAGGGCTCAATCCCAGGAACATGGGATCATGACCTGAGCTATAGGCAGACACCTAACGACTGAGCCACTCAGGCGTCACCCAGGAGACACACTTTAGATATAAATATACATATATGTTACAGTAAAAGAAAAGAAAATGATGTATCATGAAAATTGGTACTATAGGGAAGCTAAAGTGACTACACTAATATCATATAGAATAATCTTTAAAATAGAAAGTGTTAGCAGAAATAAAGTGGGCTTTTTGTAAATGATCAAATTGTCAATCAGAAATATAATTATAAACATGTATGTCTCTAACAATAATGCTATAAATACATGAACAGAAGGGGAGAAATAAACAACAATAAAAATAATAGTTGGAGACTTCAATAACCCAGTTTCAATAATGGATAAAACAACAAGGCGAAAGATCAAGAAGGCACTGGAAGACTTGAATCACACTACAAATTATCTACATCTAACAATAATATTTATAAAATTTTTTAACCAACAACAGAAGACACATTTGTAAATGAAATATTCTCTAGAATAAACCATATATTACATCATAAAAAATCCTCAATAAAAGTAAATAGCTTAAAACCATTTAACAAATGTGTTCTCCAACTACAGTGTAATTGAGTTATATAAAAATAATAGAAAAAAATTACAAATTCACTAATGTTTGGAAATTGTACAACACATACCTAAATAATTAATAAAGAATAAATCACAAAGGAAAGTACAAAATATTTTGAGATATGTGCTAATGTATATTGCTATTCCAGAACACAAGGGATGCAACTAAAAATAGAACTATCCTATTTACCCAAAGAATACAAAAACACTAATTCAAAGGGACACATTCCCCCTGACGTTTATAGCAGGATTGTCTAAATAGTCAAATTATGGAAACTGCCCAAGTGTCCATCTACTGATGAATGGATAAAGAAGATATGGTGTGCCATTTGCAATGACATGGATGGAGCTAGAGAGTATTATGCTAAGTGAAATAAGTCTGTCAGAGAAAAACATGATTTCACTCATATATGGAATTTAAGAAACCATAAAAAGCAAAGGAAGAAAAAAGAGAAAGGGAGATAAATCAAGAAATAGATTATTTAAATTATAGAGAACAAATGAATGGTTACCAGAGGAGAGGTGTGTGGGAGTATGGATGAAATAGGTGGTGGGGATTCAGGAAGGTACTTGTTATGATGAGTACTGGATATTGCATGAAGTGTTGGATTTCCATGTTATACAACTGAAACTAATAATACACTAAATATGTATTGTAAATATGTTAACTGGAATTCAAATACATATTTTAAAAAAATAAAGCAGAGCTCACAGGGAGATTTATAGCTATAAATATGTACATGTAAAAGAAGAAGGGTCTCAAAACAATAATCTAACCTTCCACTACTTAAGACATTGAAATCAGAAGAACAAACAAACTTATAAATTAAGGAGAAAGGAAATAATAAAATTAGAATAGAAATTAACCAAATAGGAGCACCTGGGTGGCTCAGTCATTAAGTGTCTGCTTTCTGACTCAGGTCATGATCCTGGAGTCCTGGTATCGGGCCCCGCTTCTCCCTCTCTCACTCCCCCTGCTTGTGTTCCCTCTCTAGCTGTTTTTCTCTCTGTCAAATAAATAAATAAAATCTTTCTTTTTAAACAAATTAACCAAATAGAGAAGATGAGCTAAGATCAAAGTTGGTTCTTTGAGATCAACAAAATTGAAAAAAAATATTAAGTAAACTTTCCAATAAATGTGACTAGTAGACCCAAATACATAAATCAGAAATGAAGGAAAGAAGAGACACTACTATTGACCTTTTAGAACAGAATGCTTCTAAGGGAATACTGAAATACCAAAAATGAATTAAGGGACAGAAAATCTGAACAGACATATATAACATAGTATGATTAGATTAGTGATAAAAATATTTATCCACAAAGGAAAGCCCAGGCATAAATAACTTCAATGATGAATTTTACCAAATATTTGAAGAAGAGTTTTTACTAAATTACCAAAAGTCTTCCAAAAAATTTAAGAGGAAGAACATATCTCATTTCATTTTATGGAGTTAGTATAGTTTTCCTATAAGATATATGAAGTTAGTGGGCCAACAAAATATGAGAACATCACAATGAAAACAAATCTATAGACTATTATCTCTTATGGAGATAAAATCCAGCAACAGGTTAAATGGATTATGCATCATGCAAAAAGTAGAAGCAAGATTGACTTAATATACCCAAATCAATTAATGTGATATACCATTATCAAGGACAAATGGGAAGAAAGGGCAAAAGCCACATGATCATCTCAAAACTTACAGAAAAACCATTTGTAAAATTCTGGCACTTTTCATGATAAAAGTACTCCACACACCAGGAATAGAAGAGGTTTTTTTGTTGTTGTTTTTTGTTTGTTTGTTTGTTTTTTAGTTTGATAAAGATCATCTTAAAAAAAATGCCTGGCTAAAATTATGCTTAAGGTTAGAAGACCAATTGCTTATCCCTAAGATCAGGAACAAGAGAAGGATGTACACTCTTCTTTTATCTTTTCAGTATCCTGGATGTTTTAGCTAGAACTACTAGGAAAGAAAATGAGAGAAAATGCATGGAAACAAAGAAGTTGAACTATCTATAATTGCAGAGAATGCACCCTTGTATATGAAAAATTCTAAGAAACCCAACAAGGTCATTAGAACTAATAAATTTATCAAGCTTGCAGAGTACAAGATAAAAATCTAGAAATAAAGTATTTCTATATATTTGTGATGAATAATCTGAAAATAAAATAAAGAATACAGTTCCATTTATAACAGCTTCTATAAGAATGAGATATTCACTAATGCTTTTTTCAACCAAGTAAGTCATAATTTATATTATGAAACCTCAAACTACTTTTTAAATAAAAATTAAATATTTAAGTAAAAAAAAGAAGATCTAAGTAAATAGAATGAAATCCCATGTTCTTGGAGCAGAAGGCATAATGTTAAGAGTCAGTATCATCAGTGGAACCACTTCTTCCACATAGTACCCATAAAATCCTAGCTTCTTTTTGGAAATTAACAAACTGATTTTAAAGATGAATGTGAAAATTTAAAGACTCAGAATATTCAAAATGGTCTTCAGAAAGGAGAAGAGAAAACCTAAGTTGTAGAATTGGGCTAGGTTTCCCAAACCTATGACATAGCTGTCGTAATTTACCTGCCATTGTACTGACATAAAGGTAGACACACAGATCCAAAGAGTAACAGTGAGGGTCTAAAAATAAACCTTTGCATTTACGGTCAATTGATTTTTATAAGACTGCCAAGACAAATCACTGGGGAAAATAATAGTCTTCTCAACAAATGGTGTTGGAACAACTAGATAACCACTTGTAAAAGCTGAGGTTGGATCCTTACCCAATCCGATATACAAAAATAATGTGAAATGGATCAATGACCTAAATGTAAGAGGTAAACCTCTAGGACTCTTACAAAGAAAGCACAAGCATTAATCTTTATGATCAGGGAGAAAGCAATGATTTATATATAAATTGGACTTCATTAAAACTAAAAACTTTAGTGCATCAAAGGACATTATCAAGAAAGTTAGAAGACAACTTATAGAATGGAAAATTTACAAGTTATGTATCTAATATGAGACTTGTACCTAGAATACAGAAAGAATTCCTACAGTTCAGCAATAAAAAGACAACTAGATTTTTAAATGGGTGAAAAATCTATATAGACAATGCTGTAAGTAATATATACAAATAGCCAATAATCATCTGAGAAGCTATTTAACGTCATTAGCCATCAGGAAAATGCAAATTAAAACTATAATGAGACAGCACTTAGCATTCGCTATAATGTCTATTATTAAAAATTCAGATAATAACAAGAGTTATAGAGGATTGAAGAAATTAGAAGGCTCTCACACTGGTAATGGAAATATAAAATGTAGCAATGCCATTGAAAACGAGCCTGACAGTTTTTTAAAAAATGTAAAACATAAAGTTACCTTATGATCCAGGAATTCCACTTCTAAATATGCATCCATAAGAAATGATGGAAAGATTTGACTATGCAATACCAGTACATGAATATTCATAACAGCATTATTCATAATGGCCCATACTGGGAAAACCCCAATTCTCTATCAACTGATGAATGCATAATGAAAATGTGGCATATCCTTACCATGGAGTAGTATTCTGCAGTAAAAAGATATGGAGGGTGTCTGGGTGGCTCAGTGGGTTAAAGCCTCTGCCTTCAGCTCAGGTCATGATCTCGGGGTCCTGGGATCGAGGCCCTCATCAGCTCTCTGCTCAGCGGGGAGCCTGCTTCCTCCTCTCTCTCTCTCTCTGCCTGTCTCTCTGCCTAGTTGTAATCTCTCTCTCTTTGTCAAATAAATAAATAAAATCTTAAAAAAGAAACTTTTAGGATCTACTCTTTTAACAACTTACCAGTGTATCATATAGCATTATTAATCATCATGTTTTACATTACATCCCTAGTACTTATGTGTCATGTAACTTGAGGTTTTTAGCTTTGATCATCTTTTTCCAGTTCCCGTTCCCTTAATCCCCCACCTAAGGTAAATAAAAATATCTTTTTTTCTGAATTTGGTGAGTTTCTGTTTTGGTTATTTGTTTCATATTCCACATATAAATGAGATTATATGGAATTTATCTTTCTCTAACTTCTTTCACTTAGCATTATGCTTCAAGGTCCATCCATGTTGTCACAAATCATAGGATTTCCTCATTTTCTATGGCTGAATAATATTCTATTGTGTATGTATCTATGTCGTGATACATACAACATCCTTGTCCATTCATTCACTGATGGTGCTTAGATTACTTCCATGTCTTGGTTATTGTAAGTTGTTTTCTTTAAATATATTCCAGAACTGGAATTACTGGCTCATGAGTAGTTCTGTTTTTAATTTTTTGAGAAACTTCTATATTGGTTTCTGTAGTGGTTGCACCAGTTTACATTTTCAAGAGTCTACAAGGATCCCCTTTACTCCAGATCCATGCCAGCATTTGTTATCTCTTTTTGTTTCCATAATGGACAGTCTTTTTTTTTTTAAGATTTTATTTATTTGACAGAGAGAAACACAACTAGAGAGGGAACACAAGCAGGGGGTGTGAGAGAAGGAGAAGCAGGCTTCCCGTTGAGCAGGCAGCCTGATATGGGGCTCGATCCTAGGTCTCCAGGATCATGACCTGAGCCGAAGGCAGTTGCTTAACCAACTGAGCCACCCAGGCGCCCCCATGATGGACATTCTAAGGGGCATTAAGTGATGTTTCATCGCAGTTTTAATTTGCCTCTCCCTAATGAGTAGTGATGTTGAGTATCTCTTTATGTACTTGTTGGCCATTTGTATATCTTCTTTAAAAAATAGTCTCTTCAAGTTCTTTGCTCATTTTTAGTTGGATTATTTTATTTTTAATTAGTTTTTTGTTTGCTATTGAGTTGCATGAGTTCTTTATTACATATTTTGGATATTAACCTCTGATAAGATAAATGGTTTGCAATTATTTTCTCCTATTCCATTTGCTCTCATTTCACATCTTTGATGGGTTCTGTTGCTATGAGGAGCTTTTCAGGTTTGATGTGGTTCCACTTGTGTTGCTTGTGCATTATGTGTGATTTTCAAGACAAAACAGAACATTTCCAAAACTCATGTCAAGGAAACTGTTTTCCTATGTTTTCTTCTTGTAATTTCAGGATTTCAGGCCTTAGATTTAAGTTTTCACCTATTTTAGATTAATTTTTAGAAGAAGTGTAAGAGAAGGGTCAGGTTTCATGGATTAACAAGTGAATATCTAGTTTTCCCAGTGCCATTTATTGAGGAGACTATTTTGTTTCCCCATTAAATATTTTTGTCTGTCTAGTCAAATGTTAGTTGATTGCTTATGTTTGGGTTTATTAGCAAGATTTTGACTCTGTCCCTTGGCCTATTTGTCTGTTAATATGCCAGTACCATACTATTTTAATTATGATAGCTTTTTAGGATATCTTCAACTTAGAAAGTGTGCTGTCTCCTGCTTTTTAATTTTTTCTTAGGATTTATTTGGCTATTTGGAATTTTTTGTGGTTCCACATAAGTTTTAGGATTGTTTGTACTATTTCTGTAAAAAAAAAAAAAAAAGCCAATGGAATTTCGATAAGGATTGCAGTGAATCTATAGATAACTTTTGCTTGTACTGGTATTTTTCACAATATTAACACTTCCAATCCCTGAACATGGAATGCCTCTCCACTTGTTTGTGTCTCCTTCAATTTCTTTCACCAGCTTCTTGCAGTTTTTAGAATAGAAACCTTTTACCTCCTTGGGTCAATGTAGTTCTATTACTTTTACTGTTTTTGATGCTATTGTAAATAGGATAATTTTTTATTGTTTTTCAGAATATTTGTTGCCAGTGCTTATAGAAATACTCCTGATTTTTTTATATTGATTTTTGTATTCTGTGACTTTTTAAGTTTGTCAATTACTTTTAAGAGTTTTTTGGTTGAGTCTTTAGGATTTTTCTATAGATAAAATAAAGCCATCTGTCAATAGAAACAATTTTACTTCTTCCTTTCAAATTCTTTTGCGTTTCATTTATTTTTCTCGCCTGATCTCTTGAGCTGGGACTTTCAGTATTATGTTGAACAGGTATGGTGAAAGTGGACATCCTTTTTCCTTGCCTGCTGTTAGAAAAAGAGGTTTTAACTTTTCACCATTAAGTATGATGTTAGCTGTGGGCTTGTCATATTTAGTTATCATTATGTTGAGATATGTTCCCTGTATGCCTAATTTGTTAAATGTTTTTATCATGAATGGATGTTGAATTTTGCCAAATACTTTTTGTGCACTTATTAGGATGATCATATGATTCTTTCCTTTCATTCTACCAGTGGGATTTACCATGTTGATTGATTTGCCTATGTTGAACCCTCTTTGCATCCCAGAGATAGATCCCACTTGATCATGGTTAATTATATTTGTAATGGATATTTCTACTTCTTAATTGAGGAAACACAAGTTCAGAGAGATTACTTGTTAGGATAGCAGAGAAAGGTTGGCAGAGGCAAGATTTGATTCTAGGTCTGGATAACCCCCTGAGGCCATATTCCTTTTGTTATATAAAGTTGACCTTCACCTTAAAAAATATAATTGTCCAGCACCAAAAAAGTTTTTTTTTCTCTTTTATGAAAATCACCGAAGGATAACAAAATAAAAGGATGGCCAAATTTCGGTAATTTATCTTTTAATCATAGGCCTATAAAAATCTTACTCTATGAAGTTAAGAAATAAGCTACTATTATGTACATTTTCCTCCAAATTACGAATGGATGGGATGAGGCTATAGGAAAACTTAAACCCTTATTTATTGAGACCTCTGTCTACAGATTTATTTACTAAATATAATTAAGCAATTAAACATGAATTTATTAAATGAGTTTGAGCTTTTAATATACTATGCTGAGGAAAGAATGAGATTTTTAAAAAATTTAACATCTAGTTTTCGATTTCAGAGAGGCCAACACTGAAGGCAAGAGCCTACTATAGTTACAGACACAAGATGGACACATGGCAGATGACAAATGATGATAGATGGATAGATGGATAGATAGATAATAGATGCATGCATACCTACTACATACAGAGATGGAAAGATACACGCTAGATACACTCTTTCAACTGTTCATCCATTTGCCAACTCACTAAATTGTTATCAGGTACCTGTAATGTATTAGTTACATACACTGAGCATTCAAAAATAATACATGGTATTATACTGTCTTTATGGAAAGGACAGTCTGGTAATGAATTCATAAAGAGACACAGATATTGATAATTCACTGAGAAGTACTCAAGTACTTTCCCACAACTTATTGTGCACAGAGCATCCATAAGGAACCACTTAATCTAGAAACTAAAAGTAAGATATTATTAATCTAGATTCTAAATTTTAGTGGTACTATTTATATGGGGTATATCAATGTGGGCTAGACTAGATAGCAAAGCCCTCTATAAAAAACACTTGGCTTGAGCTCTGTAAAATGGAAGGATATGGAGAGATGGAAAGGAAAAAGGACTTTGTTATTGGTTTCAGGAATAGTGAGAGCATGGATCCCTAGATCATATGGGTGTTTTGTGAATCCAAAGAGAATACATAAGGACTGTCTTGTTTTGACAAGGATTTCAACACAAATTAAAACTTAATTTTGCTTGAAAGAAGAGAAATGTCACACAAGAAATGAATAGATTGAAGGGAAAAGATTCATTTCAAATTATTTAACCATATACACATCTGTGATATTTGTAGATAACATAGTGGCAACCACAAGCCCAACAGAGGAGAGATTTTCTACCTCCAATTCCAACTGTTGTAATACATGACTTCAAAGTCAGCAAATTTAAAATCCAGTACAGGCAATGTGAGCTTTGGAAACACAGGAGGTTGTGACTATTTAATGAAGAAGAGGATTTCAGAGGATGGGAATGAGAATAGTGGCATTTAAAGATAATCTCTTTGTAAGAGAGAATTCATGGGATGAGGCACATCATGGGAAGTCTCTCTTTTTAACAACAGCATCAACTCAAAAGTCATTTCTCTAAGGGACACAATGATATTCTAATGCTGTCTCTTTCTGAAGCAAGCAACTTATTTGTGTGCTCAGTAGACCCAACTTTCAAAGTAAATTTGACTCTATTTGATATAGTTGATGTATTTGCCATGACATCATTGTGTTCTATGAGATCCTCCAAGCTCATCTCATCTTTCCCCCATCCTTTGAGAAACACTTCACAAAATGCAGATCTCTGAAAACTGAGTATGGTGTGTTCTCCTCTTAAATCTTTCCTGAAAGAGGAATCCAACTGTGAACATAGGAAACATATTGCAACATCTTCAAACAGGAAGCAGGAGAGTTTCTTAGATCATATTAATAAGTTTACAACTACTAAATCTAGTAAGTCCAAGAGAAAAGTATAAAAATGCTAATTCTAAACCCTAAAATAAATCAGTCAGTAAATGGTCTAAGTATGTCACATTTTGACCAAAGGGAATGAACCACAACAGGAAATAAGTGTTGATTTGGATAGTTCATGAGATGAGAGCCAGAATACTGAAAACATTAGGGGATTTGCTAAGTGGTAAACACATTCATTGGTTCTTCGATCACTTATGATATCTGTGCCCTGTGATATTACAGAACCCCAATTCTCATTTCAAGTGCTCATTTTACTGAAACTATATTCTGTCCTAATTCTCTTCCTAGCTTCTCTTGGCCAGTTGGTGTAGATTTCCCCATGCTACTCCCTTAAATGATGCCACTCCTCCAGGTTCAGTCTTTCCTTTGTTTGTTTGTTTTTTTCCCCCTGTTGTATAGAATCTCCCTGGAAATTACATTCATGTCCTTGTAAGCACATTCCAGTTGTGTATCTTTTCCTCTTCTATCCACCACGGATTACAACTCAAGTTTCCAATTTCACAGACACTCCTATAATCTCTGGTCAGTCTTCCAGATTTGCTCCCATTTTTTTTCATGATACCACTTAATAGAATTAAGTTTCAACAGTGACCAAGCTAGATATTTCAGTCCTGTTTCTCCTTCCTTCTTCTCCAACCTAAACTGCCTTCCAAGTCTTACCAAATATATCTCCTGTGTATTTCTTGAAAATATCTCTCCTGTTTTGTTCCCTCCACACCTCCACTAGCTGAGATCCTCACCTATTTTCCTGGACTATTACAGTCATCTGCTAACTGATTTTTTCCCTGCCTGCATTTTCTTCTTCCTTTGGTGCATTTTGCGTTCTGTTACCATACATCTTTGATCCAAAATATAATTATTGTATTATATTCTTGTTTGTCAACCTTGCTTGGTGTTTCTAAAGCAGGCTAAACCACTTCAACCCTTGAAATCTGTTCTCATATTCTGAGATTTGCTTTTAGGTGCTCTGTGCCCCATCACCACATACTCTCTGTTTCTCTTTATGCCTTAATGAGCCCTCTCTACAATGGTTTATCCCTCTGTTTGAAACATCCTCACCCTCTGTGTGTCTGGGCCATGATTTCTCATCCTTCAGGTGTCTGAGACCTTTCAACAAATTCCTCCTCTATCAATTTTCAGATTCATGTGGTGGTATAAATTCAAGCTATTATCTTAAAATCAACACATTCTCTGTGGGCATTTCCTATGTGAAAGACACTGCTCTGTGTTATCTGAGATATATTAATTGTGTAAAACACAGAGTAGAAGACTTTGCACAAATAATGGTATTTATGCCAACACTTTGCTAGTAGCATTCCTAACTTATGATGAAAATGGTACTCTCTTTTGTATGTTGGATCGTTTGTCTCACCATCATTTAATTAATGTTTTGGAAAGTGTAGAACAAAAGATATACAAAAAGCCAGTAAAAATCATATTTTCAAGAAATAATGATTCTATACCATTTTTTCTCTACCTATCTTCCTATAAGTTCACTTTTTATGTATATCTGATTATTTTTAGAAAGCATAAGATGCATTTCACTCTGTGACCTCACACTCCTCTCAGGTGGGTAGACTGAGTTGTAAGTCCTGTATTTCCCCAGTTGGTCAGTAAGGCTGAGCTCTGGTTGCCTGAGGGGTCAAGTTGCTAAATGTGCTTCTTACTCCCTTTCTGTCCCGGTGTCATCCTGCTCTTCCTTCCTACCATTTTTTAGCATCAATTTTAAGATGAACTATTCACTCTCAAATACTTTACGAGCATTCACTTTTGAGGAAACCCTATACTAGCTGGCAGTATTTTTAGACAATGCTGGTGTTTTGTAGGAGTTTTTAACTCCCAGAGATTAAATTGTTTGTGCTGTGATGGGAGAGTATCAGGCAGTATTTTTGAGCAGAAGCATGGCGATATACCTGGCTACATGTCTGGATTTTAATAAGTCTTGATGAAAGTGACTCCTTTACCAATTACATACAATGGAATCTCCCTTGTTCATGAAGCTGTGCTGGTGAGAAAAATTCAGTTGTTTACATATTTTTACTTAAAGAAGATGGATCTGTTAGTCAAAAAAATATGAGCCCCCAAATCTGTGAAACTGTGCTTGGCAGAGGTCAACTGCACTTTTTAAAAGAGTAGACACATAGGGTGTCTGGGTGGCTCAGTGGGTTAAAGCCTCTGCCTTCAGCTCAGGTCCTGATCTCAGGGTCCTGGGATCGAGGCCCTCATTGGGCTCTCTGCTCAGCGGGGAGCCTGCTTCCTCCTCTCTGCCTGCCTCTCTGCCTACTTGTGATCTCTCTCTCTCTGTCAAATAAATAAATAAAATCTTTTAAAAAAAAGTAGACACATAGCCAGTGAATGTTCCTCTCAAGATAAATATTCAAGTAGTTCTAAATGTTTCCACTTATTTCTTTTTTTATATAATTTCCTATGACAAACAGAAATATAAAGGTACTTGATTTATTTGAAATTTCATTAATGCAGAATTTTAAATGTAATGCCTCTTCTATTAGTCAAAATTCTGGCTACAAATTAGGATTATTTTGTGTTCATCTGTATAGATTTAGTTCATAGTCTATTCAGCTACCCTTTACTCTTATTTAAGAGCTAATGTTGGCAGACTAAAGAAACCTTGGAGAGTAGTGCTCTGTGTTATGAGCAAGAGGATGATGGAAGAAAGACTTAATCTTTTATAAAGGAAGTCAAATTACAGTATATTTGAAACAGTAGTTAAAATTAATCTCCAAGTAAAAAGATGACTTTTATTTTATTTTCTGTGAAACTGATATTTTTCCCTGTTTTATTTCTCATTACTTTTATTTGCCATGAGTTTATATAACGTGTACACATTTTATTTTACATGTGAATGAGGAGAAACTGAGCCCTTTCAAAATTCGTACTTTGCCTTTTGTTCACCTTTTCGTACGATACTGCTAATTGCTTCTTATTTTACATTCTATTACTTGAACTAATTAGATATGGGAAAGAAACAAGAAGCCTCTCATAAAACTGAGAAATGACTCAACTGGAAACTAGTGTAGTCAGCACATAGGAGAGGTCACAATTGTTGTCTTAGAAATTAGCCCAGGAAGAGACTTTACAAATATAGACACCCTTGAAATAGAAGAATTTTCACTGTGCTTTGCTAAATAACCAGTTATCAACCAGTTTGGTAAGTCAAACAAAGTGGGGGGTACATGAATAGGTCTCCTTGTACAGTTAGAATCAAGAGAGCATTGAAATATGTTGATTTATTTAAAAGTTTGCATATAGTCTAGTTCCAAGAAAGCTAGGTGAAAGAACCAAGCATACAAATTATTAAAAAGGATTTTATTCTGTATGAAATAAAGACCTTGAAGAAAAACAGGCTACTTGTATTTCTATGACAGTGTGTTCTGTATTTCAGAGAGGTATGTGTTCTTGCACAATCATTTTTCTGATAGATTCTAAGTAAATTGTGCTACCCTTGAATGCAACTCCCTTTTAGAGAAGCAATGATTGCAGCATATGAATTATCTTGTCATGGAGGGTAAAATTATATCATAGTAATAGATGACTTGGAGGCTGAGTTCTAAAAGTGGCCTACATATTTAGTTAAATTCATGTTATTACCCAGCAGGGGAATAGATCCAGCAGCCATTTGTATTCCCTAATTTTGCCATTATTCAAACCAAGCTGAACTTACTGTACTTTTTTGTTATAGTCATTATACTATGTGCTACTTCCCTAATGTGTTTGAATGGATAGTTTTATTTTTCCATCTACTGAAATTCTAACGCTTTATGTTATAATAAGAAAAATCTTATTCAGAAAAAAAAAATAATATGAAAATAGGGTGCCCTGTTAATAAAGTACATTTGTCTTTGAATCTTAAACAATGTACTTGGAATAAGCATATGACTGGGTGGATTTCATCATGTAAACTATATGTGTGTCTATGTGTCTGAATGTTTACACATAAGAATATACTGTTTCTTAGAGGTTCCTAACCTCTAAGTTTATGGTTGTTTATTTGAGTGTACTTCTGTGAATGTGTGTTTATATTTGCTTTTCATATTCTCGTTTATTTATCGCCACCTAAGCTTTTTCATTTTTATTTTGTCTATTTTTTCTTCTTTTTCCGATCTTATCTTGTTGCTAAATACTGAAGCTACAATGTAAGGCTCTATCAAACTTCCAATTATGAGAATGAGATTCATGCTGCTGCTGGACGTGGCCAGTAGATGGCGCTAGACAAATGCCAAAGCATCTCACGGAGTTGCTCAAGTAAGATTCTTTGCATCAAAACAGATGTAAATTGCTTTGCACTTTAATTCACATTTAAAATAAAACCTATGTTTAATAATTCACTTTGGCGAAATAATGGCTTTGGTAGAGGAAAGCAGGTCAATTTTCAGTTCCAAAATATTAAATGACTGTCACATGTTCCAAGACCAAATCTTATTTTCAAAGTGAGACTCAATGAGCTTGCTTATTGTCAGATGACTTGGGTGTATTATTTGTTCTTTTACAATTCTTGTGCTTATTCTAATTCGAATTGTTAAAGGACTTCTGTATAGAGAAAGAAATGAGAAATTTTAGGGTCTCTTAGGCAAAGTGCTCTGCCTCATACAATGGAAAGAAGCCAGGAACTGTGCTTGCTGAGAATTCTTAATCTGAGGGCAGATTCTCTTAAGGAAGGGAGTCAGCGAAGAGACTGAAGAAGAAATATGAAGGCGATATAAAAGAGATGAAGAACAAATTAAACCTTGTGAAAAGATACACCCACTGAAAGCTAATGAAAAATTTAAAATTATACAGGATCTAATTTTGCATATGCTTATTTGGCTTATAATTATGTATGTTTAGGTATTAAGAATTCAGGCATAATTCAAAAATAAGTGAAGTCACTGCTAGCTTTTTGTTAGTCTACATAGTGAATAAACAATTTCTCAGCAAATCTCTCCCACCATCTCTTTCTGTAATGTTTTGTATTTATTTTTTATTGTTATTTTTTAAAGATTTTGTTTATTTGACAGATAAAGAGATCACAAATAGGCAGAGAGGCAGGCAGAGAAAGAGGGGGAAGTAGTTGAATAGAGAGCCCCCCTGAGTCGAGAGCCCAATGTGGGACTCAATCCCAGGACCCTGTGATCATGACCTGAGCCAAAGGCAGAGACTTAACCCTCTGAGCCACCCAGGCACCCATGTTTTGCATTTAAAAAAATGTTTAAACTTGTAATATGCCAGCTGATAAACAATCAAAATAAAGATTGTAGAAAACAGGGCGCCTGGGTGGCTCAGTGAGTTAAAGCCTCTGCCTTCAGCTCAGGTCATCATCTCAGGATCCTGAGATCTAGGCCCTCTTGGGGCTCTCTGCTCAGCAGGGAGCCTTTTTCCTCTGCTCTTTCTGCCTACCTCTCTGCCTACTTGTGATCTCTCTCTGTCAAATAAATAAATAAATAAATAATCTTTAAAAAAAGATTGTAGAAAACAATTGAAGATGGAAAATTATAATATTTGAACAAAACTGTGATCAAATAAATGTGATTCTTTTAATGTTACAAATCACATATGCTTATGATGATTCATGCCTTATTCATGCCTTATAAAGTAAGTGTAAGACTGCTTGGAAAAGTATATAAGATGTAATTAATAGCTTGGTTTGTGGGATACTAGATAGGTCTTATGAAGTGCCTGCCCATATCAGTTTTAAGATAAAGAAAGAAAGAAAGATAGATGATAGATGGATAGATAGATTATAAGTGGTTGAACGGATACATAGATGAATAGCTTAGTAGATAGGTAGGGATAGATAGATGATAAATAGATAGATGGATAGATGATAGATTAATAGATGGATGATAGGTAAATAGAGGGATGGGCTGATGGAAAAAAAGAAAAAGGGGGGAAGAGAATCGTTTCATTGTTTCTTACCCCCATCTTTCTTCCCTCCCTCCCTCCTTCCCTTCCCCCCTTTCTTCCTTCCTTCTTTCCAGTTGCCATTTCTAAAAATCATAGCAATTAAAAATATTCTTCATTTAAACACCCTTATTTGGAATAAAATAGCCCATTTATTAGGAAACACCCTTCCATGGCGATCCAAGATCCCAACTTTCTACAAAATAGGTGATCGGTGTTTCTGTAGATTGTGAGCTCCTTGAAGTTAGAGACTAAAAGATTGATTTGATTTGAATCGTTCATTACTGTATCATCAATAAGTGTTCACTGATTGGATGGATGAATATGTTTATCGATTGCTTAATAAGAGTTCTATCCTTGAAAGGAATTGAATTGTCTCTTGTCAGGAACTGTGAGACATTCTATCTTCCCAGATGCTGCTGAGACATACATAAAATTTTAATCATTTCCACTAAGGACATCCTCAAGAAGTAAAATTTCTCTCAAAATTTTTGTTAAGAAATCAACATTCTCTGGGTCCAGTTCTACAGTTTTCATTGCTCTCTTGCTGAGTGTCCTCATATGACTTCTCGTCATTGTTTTGCAAGTGTGTGTGAATCTATAAACACTACAGGCAGGCATATACATGGCTTTATGGAATGGATCTAAAAGATGAATAAAGAAAAGGATTTCAGGGACATTTTAAAAAATATTTTATTTACTTGTTTGTCAGAGAGAGAGAAAGAGCAAGAGAGCACAGGAAGGGAGAGTGGCAGGCAGAGGGAGAAGCAGGCTCTCAGTCCAGCAAGGAGCCCGAGGGAAGACTGGATTCCAGGACCCTGGGGTCATGACCTGAGCAAAAGGCAGATGCTTAACCAACTGAGCCACCCATGCATCCCTTTTGGGACATTTTTAAACAACTTTTAATTTGGCTGAATTTCAAATCTATACAGAAAACCCACCACCCAATTAAAATTATTAACTATTGGCTATCCATTTCCCCCATTTCTTTTTTTTTAAGGTTTTATTTATTTATTTGACAGAGAGAAACACAGCCATAGAGGGAACACAAGCAAGGGGAGTGAGAGAGGGAGAAGCAGGCTTCCCGCTGATCAGGGAGCCCGATGTGGGACTCGATCCCAGGTCTCTGGGATCATGACCTGAGCCGAAGGCAGTTGCTCAACCAACTGAGCCACCCAGGTGCCCCCATTTTCCCCATTTCTTATTGTTTTACAGCAAATCACAGATATTTTATAAATTCAGATACTAGACTAAAAGTTTGTCAATAACTTTATAAAATATCCAAAAAGTGGTTAAACTTCAACTTGTCTTTTAAAGGTACAAAGATATTCTTAGCATGCATGGTTTAACTGCAGGGAAGGGTTCATGGTTTTCCTCTTGTTGGATGATCAAATAGAGGCCTATTTACAGACACAAAAGCTTCCTTTCCTCCTTGATTATGAAAAAGTGTCCCAGAACTGTATAATTTAAGAATAGAGTCTCAAAAGAGGAAAAAATAAGCAACTTGCAAAATAATACTCTTCAAGAACTCTTCAAATTGTTCATTAACCTCTGTTTGGGATTATTGATATATTCATTCATATTTAATTGTAGTATTTTATTTTTAAAGAAAAGTTGTTTGCCGTCTGGATTGATACTATGGCTTTTATCTTACCCATGAGAGTCTCCAGACCTTTATCTTACAAAATAGTAATGTTAATAATAATATCAAAAATCCCACATGATGCATGGGACGGTCAAGATGCCATTCACTTAAAGATCGACAGCGTTGGTTCAACTCGATTCTGTTCACACACATTCTTCTATTCACGACCCGGCTGGAAGTGCCACAGTGCAGACCCATGGCATTAAAATAACCCAATGGTCGATAATGTCTGTTCAGCTTCAGAGGTACCATTCATATCAATAGGCACTGCTGGAAGCATCTGAAACTCTAAACCTACAAAGGAAAGCATGTATATTAGAATGTAAATTTAAAATTTTCTGACACAAGAATGTGAAAATTACAAAGTTGTCATAATAACAGTGTGCATATCTCTGGACCCCGCAATTCCCTTCCTAGGACTCAGTCCTATAGAAAACACGTGTTGTATTCCACATTATTAACTTGCCTTCTCATACTCCCTCCACCTCCCTTGTCAGCCAGCCCTTGCTGCTACCTTCTCCCACCTCTGAGCACCATTGGCTTTCCAAGCTCCTCAGGGAGGTGCAGCTTCTGAACTCCAAACCAGATCCTCTGGCATCTATGGAGCCTCCGCTTCTTCTTGCTCCTTTGGATTTAGGTGAAACTCCCTCCATGCAGTGACTGGTATTTGTCTCTCTCTTTTGCTGCCCAAAGGGACCAGGTGACACAGCCAGGTAACACGGGACAAATTTGATACATTTGAGACAGAAAGGACCCAACTGACTAATTCCTCTCTCTTACCCCACATGTGATGTCCTGATGTGGTTCTGTGTAGCCTGCCTGGAGGTCTCACCTAGTTAATGCTGGTTTGAAGCAGTAGCTGGCTTTTTCATAGAGCTCCTTGCCCAGGCTTCCTGGGTTCTATACTCTTATTTCCTCTTCCCTCACCCTTGATGAGCTGGGGTTTTTCTTCTTAACAAAGCATTAGTGTAAAGCTTGGCTCATTTTTCTGTAGAAACCTAGCAGAACACATACACAGGATGCACATACTTGGATTAACTGGGCTGGCTTGTAAATGACATTGAAACACTAGAAGCCTCCTAGTTGTCCATCAATATAAAGACTGGCTGTCTACATTTTGGTGGATCCAGATGATGGAATACTATGATGTATCCTTTGACAAAATTGTGGTATGTCTCTGTTGAATAGTTTCTGGGCTGTATTAATAAATGAGGTAAACAACAGTGCATAGAAATGTGGCCATAGCCTTGTTTTGTGAGGTGAAATGTGCATTTTTATTTTCCATTTTTTTGTATATACAATAAAAATTCTAGAGAGTACATGCTCTTGGACTTTGGGGTTAAGAAGTTTTTACTCTTGGGTTGTGGGGTTAAAAAGGAGCATGGCAATTTTCACTATTTGCTTTATAAAATTCTGTGAAATTTAAATGCTTTTGCAATAAGCATGATAATTTGAATAGCTAAAAATAAATACAGATCCTGAAATACTGAATATTATTTTTATTTAAAAAATTCTTAGGGGAGCCTGGGTGGCTCAGTTGGTTAAGCGACTGCCTTCAGCTCAGGTCATGATCCTGGAGACCCGGGATCGAGCCCCACATCGGGCTCCCTGCTCGGCGGGAAGCCTGCTTCTCCCTCTCACTCCCCCTGCTTGTGTTCACTCTCTAGCTGTGTTTCTCGCTGTCAAATAAATAAAATCTTTAAAAAAAATTCTTAAAGACTACTTATGGCATAGAAAAGACACACTTTATAAGTGCCATTAGAAATTGAGACATAGTGGGGTGCCTGGGTGGCTCAGAGTTTTAAGCCTCTGCCTTCAGCTCAGGTCATGATCTCAGGGTCCTGGGATCAAGCCCCACATCAGGCTCTCTGCACAGCAGGTTGCCTGCTTCCCTTTCTTTCTCTGCCTGCCTCTCTGCCTATTTGTGATCTCTCTCTGTCAAATAAATGAATAAAATCTTAAAAAACAAAAGAAATTGAGACATACTATGCCTTCTTTCCAGTTTTTCAATAGCGTGTTAATCAACTCTAAGACTATCTGAGATTCTTGTAAAATACTAACTAATATTTATTCTGTAGAATTCCTAAATCAAATTCCGAAAATTCATTTCATTGAAAAGACAAAATACATGACAAGTAAGACTAGTTATGCCATATAGTAGTTAAACTATACTATACTATATTGACAGACAAAAAATAAACAGATGCGCAAGCAGAGAATTTTGTTTTTGTTCTATTCCAAAGAATGTGGGAGACATTTTAATGGTAAAAATTAAAGAGAAAATGCTTCCTTAATTTTCTTAAATATCAACATAAGCATAAAGGAATGATAAGAAGAAGAAATTCTGAATGTTATGTTGGTGTTGCTTTATCTTTTGATGATTATGGACTAAACTACAACACTTAACATAAAATTGGAAAGTTTCACAAGTGTGGTGAAATAAGATAAGGTTAATAAATAAACTATATTCAATACCCTGGATTTATTATTCCTTGTGTTACATAATCAGGTCACAGATATATGTTTTCATTTAAAATTTAGTGATTGGGGCACCTGGGTGGCTCAGTCGTTAAGCGTCTGCCTTTGGCTCAGGTTGTGATCCCAGAGTCCCAGGATGGAGCCCTGCATCGAGCTCCCTGCTCGGTGGGAGGCCTGCTTCTCCTTCTCTCACCCCCCCTGCTTGTGGTCCCTCTTTAGCTGTGTTTCTCTCTGTCAAATAAATAAAATATTAAAAAAAATTTAAAAAATAAAATGTAGTGATTATCCCATACTCTTGGTAAGTGAAAAGTGGTCAAATACCTGTTATGTTATAGACTAGTTAAAATCTATGGAATATTGGCAGAAGAGAAAGAGCTGTGTATAACCCCAGAGAGTTTGCTACTTTTTTGTTCCCATCAAACTAGAGAAACACAGTGGAGTTAATGTACACACACACACACACACACACACACACATATCTATGAGAAAATATAGTTCTAAAACTATAGTCTCTAAAATTGCTATTGTTTTACTTTTTATTAGATATATTTATGCTAAGTCACAAATTTGGTAATCTTTATGGTTTTATTCTGAATAAAAATGATACATAGTTATGATTGTTTCTATTTAAAATTCAAGCAGAAGCATATTTTAACATTTAGAAATGATACATAGTATTATTATATTGTATAATATAAGAATAAATTAGTATCTGTGAGTGATTGATCATCTGTGTTTATACGGATATGTGTATACAGGTAGATAAATATATCTATGGCTGTGCACATATGAGTTATTGCTCTGTGCCATTTGCAAATATTGTCTCATTTAACCCTCTCAAAAATTGTCCAGGATTGGTACTATCCTTAATCCTTATTTTTCAGGAAAGCTAATACACAGATTGATCTTTTTACAACTTTACCAAGTTTCATGAAGCTAATATTTGACAATCACTAGTTTCAAATCTAGTTCTGACTAATATTACATCCAAGAGTTTCAACCAATACACTCTACTCTTAACTGTATTTTTATTCCTAGATACAAATCATCAATTAACCTTGAAAGTAAGTAGATTGATGGACATTTATTATTCCTCAATTTAGGCTAATGAAAACAAGAGTCTTTTTAATAATAATAAGAAAGGTATATTAACACTAACAGTAATATTACATTAATAGAGATAACTGATGGACACAATAGAAACAGATATTTTTTTCTCAAAAATCGCCATGTATTAATTTAATTAATTTTCACATTAGCCATCCTGCTCCCATTTTGTAGATGGGTAAACTATAGTAGTTCTTTGTAAGAAGATCCTGTTTATTTGCTGTCTCCCTGGGACCAAGACATGCAAACTAAGAGGAATCTGTGATTTGTCAAAACTGTTTCCACATTTTAGCAGTTTTTGTAATTGAATTTAAAGGATGTACAGAATGCCTAAAAATATCTAAGACTCTGTATAACACACACATATCAGTAGTAAGATCTTAGCTAAAGAATCCCACTCAATGTCTGTAATAACATATTTGATGTGCAGTATTATTATGACATGTAATACTGAGAATATGCAGTTTAATCTTATCATGTGTGTATTGCAATCACTTCATTTTTGATAGCGATCAGTAATGCACTCTTCTTTAAGCAACTCAGAAATAATGTGCATCGATCATTAATATGGCATCATTTCTAAGAATTCCCTTACACAGACGTCAAGCATTTCAACATGTTAGTTCCCTCAGCCCATCTTTCTGTATCTAAGCATGTATATTACAATAATAAAGTTAAGTGCAAGGTGGTATAAAATACAGCATCTATGAAAAAAATGCCAAATTATGGCTGCCATGGGACTATCGCTTTCAATTTGCTTATGCAAAAGTAAAGAAATTTAAATCGGAGTTTGGCTTGGATCGCAAGTGTGTTGGCCTCAGATAATTGCTACCTGTAAAGGACTGTACTTCCCTGGCTTATCTTCATTTACGTAGGATATATTTAAGTCCTTCACTTAGTACTACCTTTCATATGATCAAGTTCTAGTCATCTGTATAATGAGGGACAGTATTAATCAAATGCTTTCCAATGACAAGACATAAACAGTTAGGCAGTTTATTTTGCCAGAAGCAAATGGATGAGTAGGGAGTGTTCATCAATGCTCATAGTACTTGACCATCCCATTTGTTTCCAGCTTCGCCAAATGGTTAGATACACTTAATACTTTCACTTATAACAAGGATTAAATAAACTATAAAAATAAAAGATAACATGAGCAGTTGTCATCACAAGGCTCATTTCATTTTCTTGGACTCCAAGCAAAACAGTGTTTTCTGGATATATTTTGCAAAATAAACCATCCAGAAAACACTGTTTTAGCATTTTGCATTTCAACTTGGTGACTGAAGTTTTTGGATAACTGATTATTAGTAAGAAGCCCAATATCTGAAACACACATTCTTTCAGAACATTCCATATTAAGGAGTAAGAGTGCCATGAAATGGAAGGTTCTCTACTGATGATAAGGCGACAATAATGAGACCACAGAAAAGTCAGGATTCTGTACTGTTGGAATACCAGCTTCTTTTTTTCGTCTGTAGCCTTATATTTGTAACAACTAAACAGAAATTAGTTTGGAAGATTGGCTTTGAAAATCGTGTTTCATGTTGAGGATTTTATCTTATATATATAAGTATTTCTTTGTGAATCTGCTAAAGGAAAAAGCATGGGATCTGGTGGGAGAGGGACTTTCATTTTAAATTCTGACTCAGCCACATTAAGGTGGGTGTCTTTGGGCAAAGTTTAGCTTCTTTGGGCCTGTACTTACTTAATTTTAATAAGAACAAACAGGGTTCATCTTTTAGGGATTAAAACTGTCTAGGATGAAACTGATGTGAAAATAGATGGTCTTTTAAAAAAAGAAAGAAGAATACAAGTCTTCTATCAGCATTACCTTAGAGAAACAATCAGGAGAGTGATACCCACAGGACGTACTCTTCAAAAACAGGAGTCTATCAGTTTTGGTTTCTATCAGTTTAGGAACAAATCCTGAGCAAATTCAGTAGCTCACCACATATATGCAATATTTGCAGGAGGGAATTTCCTGAAAGCTTGGGAAATTGCATTTTGGGGGAAAGCTTTTCATTCGAAGTGAAATGGTGGCTATCTACCTCTTAAACCGACGTCATAAACTCTGCAGTTTTGCATGATACACTCCTAGTCACTTTGAATTAGTGTGGTTATGTATTGCCATTATTGATGGCTTGTGTAGGCAGAGAACCATTAAGGTGTCAAACCTGAGGGACTTAATATGACATAATGCCGGTCTTTTCCATTTAGCTTTGCAGTTATGTTGCATCTTGAGGATTTCCTGTGTAAATATAAGCTGACAGAAACAATTTTTGCAAGAATTTTCAAATTATCTACATGGGAAGATTAAAGTTCTTCCTAATGATTTTTCTTTCAAGCTCATCATTGAGTTTAGTTAAAATTAAGTGGAAAAAATGCATTGGGAGGCGTAAAAATGAAGAATAATTGTTCAGTTGGGCCCTTTGAAGACCTGGATGATCTATAGATTAAGGGTCTAATTTTGGTTCAGATAGAGCTGTTCTCTTTCCAATGGAGGGAATCTGCACGAATTTTGCCTCAGAGCAAGCAGGATGGAAGAAAGAGCCCTACCTTCTATTGCGGAAAGAAGGAGACAATTGGAATTAAGTTTACGAAGATGCATGTGAACCCAGGAACTATGAAACCATCTTTGGCTGTGGCATTGTTGTTTCATGATGTTGCAGGATAAGTAACATTCTTTTCCAAATGGTCTACTGATACCTCATCATGTGATTGTTTAGTGGGGAAAAAAATCAAGTTCTTTATTTATTATTCAAAGTCATCAGTTTACTCCAGACATTAATGACATAGACAAAATGAAGTGACTAATTTTGGTGTAAGTTGCTAGTTTGAATTACTCTACAAGATTCTTAATGAAATTTTCTCTTTATTCAGAGACACTACGTATTATTTTCTTAAGACTGCTAAGTCAGGAGATTTGTGTAAATATGAATATTTTAATTTTCCAAATAATGGATTTTTAGGGTTTGAGAATCACTTAAGGTGATGTTATTGAAATAAAAAAAAGATTAAGCAAATTTTTATTTTAAAATAGCCTATATTTTAAAAAATCATACACATAGCTTTATAATACACATATATTTATAAATATGTATAATTATGCTTAATATTACACATACTTAAATATGCTTTGCAGAACATCTTTGTTCTATGTCAGTTGTACCAAATGTGAGAACATATGCATGTGTGCATTTTGTGTCAGTGTGTGTGTGTGTGTGTGTGTGTGTGTGTGTGTGCATAGAAGGGTAGAATCTGGTATTTCAAGGAGAGTAGGCCAACTCTTTGAATGTTATGAGAACTGAAACATCAGAAAGAATACAAATATTATTTGTTTTAGCTTGTTGTCAAAATAATAAAATCTTTATTATCCATATGCAAACTATTCATTGAAGTTTTTAAAATCACAAGACAGTTTCTCTTACACAGAGACTTCTATTTAACCTGTGTTATTATAACCCTTAATATCTGCTTGTGGGTGTCCGTTGAGTACAAATTTTAAATTCATAAAGTGAATGCATGTAATGACAACATAAAATAAGCATTATTATTAACTGTGGCAAAGGATGATCATGATGATATCTCTGAACATAGAAAATCACAGGTGTGCAAACCAAATATAAATTAAACTGTCTTAGGTTTTCTGAGAAATGTTTTCTCTCCATTAAATAGAACAATTCCAGAAAATTTATGGATAGTGTAGTAAGGAAGCAATACTTTTTTTTTTAACAGTTGAAGGATGAGTAAATTTTTAAGTAACTATTTTTTCTTATTTTACATGCTAAATATATTCTGAATTTGTCATTGTTACTCCAAATTGTGTGTGTATTTTATGTGTGGATGACTCAAAATGGCAGATATGTTATTTTGGATACCTTAATAACAACTTGGAAGTTAGCTCATTTTATGTGAACATTGCTATCATTTCAGATGTTTCAGAAATATCCCAAGCAAGTGATCAATTAAAAAAAATAAACCAGATAATGTTTTAACTTATAATTGTATAGATTGAACTCTATAATTACATCATTCTATATGTAACCTGGAAACAGAAGAGATAAGCTGCCCAAGAAATAAAAACACTGTTAATATAAAGCATAATAGTATTGCCAAATATAGGTATGTAGAATCAAATATGAATCATTTTTTAATAATGCCTTGACATTTATTTTAGGATCCATTTATGGAGAAAAGTAAAATTTTAATTTGCATGATTTTGGAAAGGCAATTTTAAATCAAGAAAGATTTCTGTTTGGATTCCATTTCTTTTTTTATCTTAAAGGATTTGCATATTCTATTCAAAATTGCTCTAAAGAAAGGAAATATATGAAATAATACACTTAAGAGGTACTTAAGTTGTGTTATACATATTTATTAAGTTACACACTAATTTTTAACAAAGAACAGTAAGGCATTTACACTGATAAATCTAATTTGAGAAAGGCACACATTTAGATCTAAACTGGACCTTTTGCAAAGACCTTTAGGTGGAGATGTAAAGGGGAATGTTGTTTATGTGAGAACATGAAATGGCTCTGAAGGACTGTTGCAAAAATTTGCAAGAAGGAGGGTATAAGGGAGAAAGAGAAGCGAGTTTCCCCTTTTACTAGAATACTCAACAGTGAATTGAATGTTACTAGACCATGTATGTGATTTAAGCACTGATGCTATAGACTTTGGATGCATGTTCTTGTCCCCTGATTCTCATAGGGAGGGAGGATAAAAATTGATTATTTAAGCTTGTACTTATATTAATGTTGGGCAAGGACTCTAGTGATCTTCTGGTGGTAATCTGATTATAGCTATCATTTTAGAGAACTTGTCATAAATCGTGCACTTTTTTTTTTTTTAATGTTTTTCTTGATGTAATTTTGAGTCATTTTTTCTCCCTATTTTGGAGTTTAAAAACCTGAGGTGGAGAGAAAATTAGGGCTCTCTCAATTCATATAACTGATTATCTACATAAACCTGATAATTTATGATTCCATATTTCATGATCTTAACCAATTGACCTTTTGATTAATCTAAATGGTGACTACCAGACTTCACCAATAGCTTGTACACCCACAAACCCAAAGATCCCTTTCCCTATCCTTTCCACTTGATTTCTGGGAAACCTATGGTACTTCTCTCCTTCCACGTTCTGACTTGACTTTGAGGCCCTTGTCACCCTAGGTTTCTCTCAACCACTCTGTCACCTGTCTCCCTCAGTTGTCCTTCCTCAGCCCTTTCAGCTTCCTTACTACTAAATATCTTAAGTCCCAGTGATCATACTTGGGACATCTTCCCCTTTTGAGTTCTCTTGTCTACACTATTGGGTCTTATGGGTTCAAGCATCTTCTCTGAGTTGTCACCTACCATGCTGATGTTTCTATGCAGACATTTTCCCTGAACTCTTCCTCCTCCATGCAGTTCCTCATGCCAGTAAATGGCAATTCTAGGTCTTAATTCAGGAAACTTGGAGTCATTTTTGATATTTACTTTTCTCTAAAACTACTCTTCTAAACTTTATCTCATTCTATTGGCTATCATACAGAAATATACCCATAATATAGCCACTTAAATACACTCCTGGTTCAAACCCCAATTATCTTCTGCTGGTTATCACCATAACCTTTTAACCTGTCTTCTTACCTTTGATTTTGTGACACACCCCAGGGTATATTCTAAATGTTTCTGTCCCCCTAAAATTCATATGTTGAAATCCTAACCTCAAAGGTAATGGTGTTAGAAGGTGAGGTCTTTGGGAAGTAATTAGGTCATGAGGAATTAATGTAAAAGTAACTCCCATGCCTCCTTCATCCCTTCTACCATGTGAGGACACAGTGGGAAGATGGCTGCTTATGAACCAAGAAGGTCCTTACCAAACACCAAATCTGTGCATGGTTTTCAACCCCCAGCCTCCAGAACTGTGAAAGATGATTTCTTTTGTTTATGAACCACCTAGTCTGTGGCAGTTTGTCATGTCAACCCCAAGAAAGTAAGGCATCCCCTTTACCTGAAACACAGTTTGGCATTGACTTAACAGCTACAGTGATTCTTTGGAAAAACTAGAATGAGTCAGATGAAGTTATTCTTTCACCCAAAGCTCTCTGGTAATTTCCCATCTCATTTAGTGTTAATACTTGCATTCTTGACAATGGTCACCAAAGTCCTAGTAATCTAGAGTGAGTGCCTCTGTGATCTCATTCTTGTCTACCTCACTTACTGTGCTAAAGTCATGCAGGACTCTTCTTGCTCCTGGGATTTATTAGCTCACCCCACCACTCCCTGGCTAGCGCCTGCACATTCCTGCTCCCCACTCTGCCCTTACCTCAGGTCCAATCAGAAGCTACCTTAGTCAAGAGGATTTCTATGAACTTCCTGTTTTAAAATGCAATCTTGTGGGGTGCCTGGGTGGCTCAGTTGGTTAAGTGTCTGTCCTCTGCTTAGGTCATGATCTTGGGGTTCTGGGATGGAGCCCCACATCATGCTCCCTGTTCAGTGGGGAGTCTGTTTCTTCCTCTCTGTTTGTTCCTCTGCCTTGCTTAGTGTCCATGCTCACTCTCTCAAATAAATCAATCTTTAAATAAAATAAAACACAATCTTGTCTCTTCAGTATCTCCATTGTCCTACTTTATTTTTCTCCTCAAAATACTATTTAATATATTATGTCCTCCATATTTATTTTATTTTTGTGTTTAGTTTTTATCTTCCTTCTCTGGATGTTTCTCTCTCTGTCTCTCTGTCTCTCTCTCTGTCTCTCCTCTCCCTCTGTTCCCCTCCCCCCCAACTGAGAGCTCTTCCTTGGACATGCTATGGATCTAATAATACCTTAATATATTTTGGGGAGAAATTATTTGGATCTTTATATTTCTGAGATTTTATTCAAAATCCATATCTTCCAATCTTCTCTAACTTATGTCATATTTAAAACAAGCTAAGCAATTTCTTGGAACTTTTATGTCTTAAAAAAAGTTAGTGTTGAGGAAACAGATGCAAAAGAGATGTCACTCCCTATGAATTTGGGGAAGTCTGTGTGTTGATGCTAATTCTCCAATTCATTAAACTCAAACATTAGAAATGGAAGGATGAATGTGATTGAGAATGCCATAAATTTTGAGTGAATATATAATTTAGACACATTTTAATTCTCCATTACCTCTATTCATAAAATGTCACTTGACAATGCAAAATAGTGTTTCCATTTTCCTTTGTAACATTGACTGATGCCATTTTCTCCATTCTCCTCTCCAGACACCAAATCCTATACTTATTGTGAAGGCATATCTAAAGGATTGTCTAATTCTCTGCATGCAGCTTCTCGAATTGTGATTTTTTTTTCCTTCTCGTGCTTCTGGATGTTTGCAGTGTACTAACAGAATCAAGCTGCGTTTGGGATTAACCCCTGAGTCCACAAAGCCTGAAATGTCAGACTTTACATTTAGCTCTAATACATATGTATATTCACGATTATACACATGCTATATATTTGATGCTGTGTCTTTCTCAATGTAGAGTTGCAATGAAATATTATGGTCTAAAAAAGTAGTAAAATGGTCTAGGGAAAATCTCAAGGATGAAGACTAGATTCTATTATTAATGGCCATCCATACATTTGATCATTTTATTAAATGCGTGATAAGTGTAAGAAGTCTTTCTAGCCCTTGCAAATGAGATAAGGTTCTGCCATCAAGGAGCTTTCATAACAAAAGACAGAGATAAATAAATATTCAATGTGCATGTCATAATAGTTGTAGGAACATTAATTTTGGGAGCACAGGATATAACTGCTGATATTGATTCAAGTTCAAGAACATACTAATACCAGAACTGAGGCTTGAGGAAGAAGCTGAGTGTCACTCTATAGGCTCACAAGTTTTCTTTGGGACAAGCAGGAGTGTGAAAGTTTTTAGAAAGGAGAGATCATGCTAGGTTGAAGATATTGCAAATGATGAAGGATGGTTGCAGTTTGATATCATAAGGGATGTGGGGGATAATGAGACCAGGAGCTCTGTAGGGACCTGACCAAGAAGGGCATTCTGTATTATTGGGTATTTGTGTTTATCCTGAAGGCATTGATGAACATTTCAAGCATTTTAAGGAGGTGAGTGACATGAATATATTTACTATTCAAATAGTTATTTTGACAGCAACAGATTGATATATTGATATAAAAATAAACTTTAAATGTGACCAGTTTGGTGAAACTTCCAGTAGCACAAGTAATAACAAAAGAAAATCTGAGCTGAGGTATTAAATAGATTTAAGACCTGTGGAAGAGGCATACTAGTTAGGTCTCAGTGACAAACTAAATGTCCGGGGCCAGAGTAAGTCTTTAGGGCAAAAATTTGATCTGTGGTCATTTCACATGGGAGAAGGGTAGAGGGGAGAATGGGCACTGAGAGCAGATGGGGACAAAGTTTCTTTTCAGGATGATGAAAATGTTCTGAATCTGGCTTATGGGGGTGGTTGCCCTCTCTGAATATGCTAGGAAACAAGTAATTGTACATTTTATTTTTTATTTTTTTAAGATTTTATTTATTTATTTGACACAGATAATAGGCAGAGAGGAAGGCAGAGGAAAAGGGGGAAGCAGGCTCCAATGTGGGACTCGATCCCAGGACCCTGAGATCATGACCTGAACCCAAGGCAGAGGCTTAACTCTCTGAGCCACCCAGGCACCCAACTGCACATTTTAAAAGGGGGAATTTCAAAAGTCTGTTATCTTGATAAAGCTCTTTTTAAGTCTTAACACCATTCTTGCTTTATCATGAAGATGATGGGTGGTGCCATTCCCTGGTGTAGAGTTGAGTGGAATTTGAAGCTGGACCAGTGATATCATTCATCCTAGGATAGAGGAAGTGGTTGGTGAAAGGGTCCATAAATAAATGCATTGTTCTCACGGAAGAGTCATGAAGAGAAAAAGGCGTTTGAGACACAGGAATCAGGAAGAGGGATGGCAGAATTCTCATGCAGTGAGAGAAGTTCCTTGATGGTAGGCCTTTTTGGAAGAGAAGGAGGGAACTGTGTGGGTGCACAGGGATTGGAAAATGTAGGAAATTGGCCAATGGTTATTTGAGTAAAGGGAGAGTATGCTGCCCGCGAAACTTTATGAGAAAAGGGAAGGGTGTTCGTACCAATACCAAAAGAAACAAAAAATAAATATATTAGACTTCATCAAAACTAGAAATATTTGGGCACCTGGGTGGCTCAGGAGGTTAAAGCCTCTGCCTTCAGCTCAGTTCATGATCTCAGGGTCCTGGGATCAAGGCCTGCAGCTGGCTTTCTGCTCAGGAGGGAGCCTGCTCTCTCCTCTCTCTCTGCCTGCCTCTCTGCCTACTTGTGATCTCTCTCTGTTAAATAAATAAATAAAATATTTTAAAAAAATAGAAATATTTGTGCTTCAAAGGGCAGACATGAATACAACCTGCAGAGTAGGAGGAAATATTGGCAAATTATATAGCTGGTAAGGGACTAGTGTTCAGAATATAGAAATAATTTTGGCCTCTCTATATTAAAAAAAAGATGAACAATCTAATTTAAAAATAAGAAAAGGATAACACTTCTTCAAGGAAGATATACAAATGACCTATAAGCACATGAAAAAATGATTGGCATTGTCAGTCATCAGGAGGATGTGTATCAAAACCACAATAAGATACTATTGCCAATTCCCTAGAATGGTAGAATTTAAAAAAAAGTGGGATCATAACAAGTGTTGGCAATTGGTGGAGAAATTGGAACCCTCATGAACCTCTAGTGGGAATGTGATATATTATGGTGCTTAGGAAACCGTCTGGCAAAGCTTCAAATGATTAAACATGGCGTTACCATGAACCCATTTTGATGTATATAGCCAAGAGAAATGAACATAAAATATCTACATACAAACTTGCCTAATAGATGTTAAGGAACCATAATTCATAATAAGCAAGAAGCAGAAAGAACACAGTAGGTCATCAGTGGCTGAATGGATAAGTAAGTATGGTGCATCCATACAAAAGAATATTATTCAGCCACAAAAAGGAATACATTTCTTTGAGTCTGTCTTGGAGAAGCTTGACCCTTGTGCCGGCTGCCCTGCTGACTGGCTTGGCTAGCCTCGTCCCACTCCCTGGCCTCCCTGTGCCCAGTGGCACAGGGTGGGCATAGGAGTTTGACCACAGACTTCAGTTCCCTGAAGCCCAAGATTCTGGGCTCCCTTCACTGTTTTTACAAAATAAAAAATAAAGACATTAAGTACTGATATATGTTACAACATAGATGAATGTTTGAAAATATCCAAACCAAACCAAAATAGCCAGTCACAAAATAAGACCATATAATATATAACTCCATTCTTTTTTTTTTGGGGGGGGGGGGGGCAGGGGGAGGGAGAGGGAGAGAACTCCAAGCAGGCCCCATGCTCAGTGCAGAGGCTGGCATGGGCTCAATCTCACAGCCCTGAGATCAAGACCTGAGCCAAAATCAGGAATCAGATGCTTAACCTACTAAACCTCCCAGGGACCTTGCATATGACTCCATTCTTATAAAATGTCCAAAAGAGAGAAATCTCTGTTGTTTCGTTTCTCTCCCTGGTTTACCCTACTTTTCATTTACTTTCCTTCTCTCACTGTCCTCCAGGTTACCCCTCATGCACCGTAAGTAAGTGAAACCATGTGATACTTGACTTTCTCTACTTGGCTTATTTCACACAGAGACTTTGGACACAGAAACAAACTGAGGGACTTGGAGGGAGGGGGTTGGAGGGATCGGAGAGCCTGGTGGTGGGTACTGGGGGCACCTAATGCGTGGAGCACTGGGTGTAGAGAATGGGGAATGAATCTTGGAACACTGGAAAATAAAATTTTAGTAACAATTAAAAAAAAGAGAGAGAAATCTACAGAGTCAGAAACTAGATTAGTTATGGCTTAAAGTGGAAGGTAGGGGTGGTGGGCATTCACAAAGAGAGAATAGGGGACAGATAGCTAAAGGGTATGGGGTTTCCTTTGGAGTTGAAAATAACTTAAAACTGTGGTGATGGGCATACCTGTGTTTAATTTATAAGTCACTGAAGTTGTTAAAAAAAAAAATCCCACAGAGGGACATTCTGTGAAGGCTAGTACTCCTCAAAACTGTCAAGGTCACAAAAAACAAGAAAATTCTGGGAACTGTCAGAGTCAAGAGGTCCCCTAACAAGACACAACGCTAAATGTAACATGGTACCTGAGGTAGGGTCCAGGAACAGAGAAAAGGGCATTAGGTATAAAAGAAAACCTGAATAAAATATGGACACCAGTTATAAAATGTTTCAATATTGGTCTGTTTACCATGACGAATTTACCATACTAACTGAAGATGTTAATAACACGGGGAACTGGGTGCGAGGTATATGGGAAATCTCTTTTACTATCCACATTTTTTTTCTATTAATCCAAAACTGCTCTAAAATGAAAAGCTTGTTTATAAAAAGATGAAAAAATTCTACTGTTTAACATGTGATGTGAGAGTTATTCTTTAGAATTAAATATTCCAGGACTGTTTTCATAAATTGTTTATGCCAATTAATTCCTTAGAATCCTCTTTGAGATTCTAAGAGTGCTAAAGAAATGGTTCATGCCCTACCCCAAAGATACGGATGTAGTGAAAAGAAGGGCCATATGCACCCCAATGTTCATCGCAGCAATGGCCACAATCGCCAAACTGTGGAAAGAGCCAAGGTGCCCATCAACAGATGAATGGATAAAGAAGATGTGGTACATATATACAATGGAATACTATGCCTCCGTCAGAGAGGATGAATATCCAACTTTTGTAGCAACATGGACTGGACTGGAAGAGATGATGCTGAGTGAAATAAGCCAAGAAGAGAAAGTCAAGTATCGCATGGTTTCACTTACTTGCGGTGCATGAGGGGCAAACTGGAGGACAGTGGGAGAAGGAAAGCAAATGGGAACTAGGGTAATCTAGGGAGGGAAACGAAACAACAGAGACTTTGAACACAGAAACAAACTGAGGGACTTGGAGGGAGGGGGGTGGAGGG